>JAGFPH010002191.1:175897-199776 GCA_018207615.1 Philaenus spumarius
AGATAAACAAATAAATATTTCACTACGCAAACTTTAGGATTTGCCCAGACGCTAGCGGACCCAATACGTATATTTTCCCGTCGAACGGAATTAGTTTAAATATGCGTACTGTTCCCTGCCAACAATGCCTTTCCTTTTATACAATAAATTGTATATCGTTTGCGTACCGAAACATTTTTATTCTAACATGCAGTTAACTTACAAAATTTTCATATCATTTAATAAATTAATTAATTCTTAAGACTCAAAACAAATTTTTACTTTTTCTCTCAATTTTCAAAAATTACACAAAAACCCAGCAGAATTTTTCCTACCTTATTTTTTTTTTTTTTTTTTAAGAATCCCACTTCTGACACCAAATGTAACGTAGCCCTCTTCGAGTTTACCCCTACGGTGTCCTCAAGATGGTGCGTCTCCTCTATGGGTAGTGCCTTTCTGCTCTCGCGCGAGTGTACGGGCGGTTGTCAGGATGGTTTGCTGGTGTAAAGTGGGTTTCTTCAATGAAGTAGGCGATAGATTAACTTTAAACCGTTTATTCAAAGTAATAATCGATACATCTCTCTGCTGGTCCGAACTTAATACTAAACTAAATAAAGGCAAAGTCAAGGATATTTACTACATGAGTCTATTCGCGGATGCGGTCAAACCGAGACTGACTGTAGACGCTAGCTTCTATAGCGTCCCCACCCCGTTGAAGCTAAACTTGCCGTCAGCATTCTCACACAAACCACCAAGTGTGATCATTTACATTTATGAATTATTATTTATTATGATTATTTATTAATTATTACTAGGTGCAGGGTACTTTTTCTACAATTGTGTATCCCTTTTAAGATTTTTACTAATTAAAACGGTACTAAGTAGAACTATTTTTAAAAATATTTAAAAAATAAACAATATTTAGCATTTAAAAATTTGTTTTCATTATATCACTTCGGTTTAGTTTTTCAGTATAAGTTCAATTATGATTTGATGATTTCAACATTCAAACTTTAATCACCTCCAACTGTTTAAAAATGTTGGCCAAAAACTAAAGTTTAATATTTTACATTTTGTTTATTTTTTTCAATAAATGCTTAAAGAAAGTATATCAAATTTTCATAATTAGTCTTAAATAATATACAAAAAATATAATAAGAAAATCCCCATTATCATAATAGGTTTAGCTGAAAAACACGCTTATTGCTGTCTTAGTTTTCTTTCACAAATAAACCGCAAAAACAAAAAAGTATTGAATTTAGTACATAAAATAATGATGCGAATTTTAAAAAGAGTGACGACTGTAATATAACGCATTACCGTTTAGTGGAATTTTTTGCTGAAGTAAGTCATTTTTCCGTTCGGCACGTATTTAAGTTTAATGATAGTTTTTTAAATATTTTTTTCAATAAATAAACCATTAAATATAATTTGAATTTTTTTCACAAATTTAAAGAGTTTTATTTATTAAAATCCTGTGTTAAAAACTTCAGAGACTTAACATTATTTGCTTAAGCATTAGAAGAAACCATAATATTTAAAGAAAACCCACAACCCTTGGTTTATTAAGAACGAAGTAAACAGTTTTAATTAAACTTTGCAATTCAAAACTTTTCCAGTTGCTATTCTTGACTTCCAATTCTTTGTTGCGATATTTAAAACATTCCCCTATGAAAGTAAAAGTCCTAGAGTCAGGGTTGTTTCTGTGTATTGCCCTGTGGTACAAAGGTCAGGGGTGAAGGTCTTTTCAATGTCAGACTTACTTTATTACGTTTGCAAAGACTGATTTTTAAATCAAACATGCATTGTATTTTTGTTTTGTATTGAAGGTTATTATTTTCGTTGTACTGTTTGTTTAGTATACATAATGTTGAATGTTTTATGCATATTTAATACGTGTAAAGTGTGGTTAGTCATAATTGAACTCATTTTATTTTGTACATTAAGAATCAAAAATATTCTAAATATGATTTTAATATTTTACTCTTTGTACGTTATACATTTTTTGTTTAATACTCGTTTTTATAGTCCTACTTTTTTCATGCATAAACTAAATTTGGGTGTTAATAATGCAGTTCTTTTTGACTGGTCTATTTCATCGTAAGTACTTCTTAAATTTTTCTTCCATTAGTTTACAGTTAGTTATAGACCTACATTATTGTAAACTACTACATAACATATAGTGCTAGTGTACAGGCCGATTTATTTTTAAAATTTCCATCTCTATCGACGGAAAGAGGTATGTAAAAACCTGTCCTAAGGATGGTTATTTACAGATATGGAGTTAATACGAAAAACTAATTACACTATCCCATACAAATTTGCAATCCCATGTCAAAAATGTTTAACTTACAAATACGGATTGTGTTACATTAGGCCTAAATTAAAGAACTTTAAAACCCATGCAATTCTGTGGTAAGAAAATAAAAGTAGGCTGGCTGTTCGTTCGCTGAGCTCAAACATTTAATTTAGTAAGTTATTTTTATAAATTTATGTTATTTTAAAGACGGAGAGAAAAATACAAAATCTTGTCTCGGAAAAGATTTAGAGTTGGGAGGAAAACCTATTTACAAAGTCCCAATTTTTTGTAAGAAACAAGTAAGACTTGTGAAAAATTAAATTAAAGCTCATTAAAAGCCATGTATTAGATTTTGTATATCTCTTTTCGACTTTTAAATAATAGAGGTGGTAAATTAAAAAAAAAATGCCATTTATAACATGCTTTTTGTTACACAATACCAAAACTTAATCCAGCTGAATTATTCCAGATTTAAGTCATAATTGTATTTTCTGTAGAGCTGAACATTAGTGTTTATTATATTTTCATAGAAAACAGTTTGACTTGACTCTGTCAACTTAAATAATTTTTCTGAATTTATACTAACAGATGAATTACTAACAATTTTAATGTTTTAATGTCTCTAAGACTTATCCCTAGCTTGATTTTTTCGAATCTGGTAACGGGCGTATTTTCGAGGAGAAATCGTAGCTCTACCAATTGTAATGCCAGGATAATTTATCAATATTTATTAATTGACATAATAATAATAATAGTAATCACATTTCGTTAGAGTTTAGAGATCTTTAAATTTTACATTGCGTTTGAATCATATCCAAGGAAAGTTAATAAATCAATTTCTTTTCAATGAAAAGATTAGTAGTTCGCAAGTGTTAAAATTATAACTTTCATAATATATATAAATTTAAAAAAAGATATTGTGTACAATTTTAAATTCAATAAATTCTTTCTTTAATCTTAATCTAAGTAATACTATAATAATGATTGCAAACTGTTAGAAAATTAAGTATGTATGCAATTTACATACTATTTTTTGAACTTTAACTAATTTACTTTACTACATTTCTAAGTTGTGCAGAAAATATAAACATCACTTTAACAACTCGCTTTGTATTTATAACCTGCAATATATTATCTATTACGAATGCTTGAAAACTCTGATGAGAATTTAATATATAGTTTAGTTTAAACACAGTATTGGCTGTTGTACTGGTGAAACAGATGTATTAAACAGTAAAATATATATAGCCTGCTCGTGAACTAGGATTTGAACACTACTAGATATTAGATATATTGCGCAGATAAGTTCTGTTCTACGTAATGCTTAGACAATTTAAGATAGTGAATACTAACAAAACTATTCCTAGAAAGAGTAGTTTAACTAGGAATTTACATTTAACTATCTATTAATATTTAATAATCATTAAAAACTAGAACATATTGTTAAATCGAAATTTGAAAATTGGTGGTCAAACAGACAAAAAATTGCCTAAATTGTTACCTTTAATTGAAGTTAAGTGGTAATTACACAGTCAATTCGTGTCATTTTAGGCTTTTTGATTTTTAAATTTACAATAAACTACCAATTAAAGGTTAATAAACATTAAAAATTATAAAATATCTTTAAATTGGAATTAGATAAATTTTGTGTGGTCAAACAGACAAAACATTTCCTAAAATATTAACTTTAATTGAGGTCAAGTGGCAATTTGACACGCTTAAGTTGTTTTAATTTAGGATTTTTTTTTTGAAAATTTGTTGAGTTGTGGCAAACGCAACACGGTTAAGGGTACCGGAAAATAATGTCTAATCAGGTAGATCTATATTTAACTAAACATAAAAATAAAATAAAGCTTATTATTTTACTAAATAAAGACCCCTTTTAGTATTGTTTGTAAATATTGAATATAAATTATTGAAAGACCAGCATCTTCAATTATGTTGTCAAAGCCAAAATTAATTCAAATCGCTTTTATCTACCCATCCACTAATTTATTTTATTAAATCCTGGAACTACAGATAGATTGTTTAAAATAATATTGTATAAAAATATAAGTGTTACAAATAATACATTTTCGTTTTAAAATATTGGAAATACAAAAATAGTTTCCAATCGCTTAGTAAGTTTAGTGTACACATTTCTTGCAAGATATAGTTTAAATGAAAACTAAAACTAAAGAGCTTATAGTTTCAAACTGTAAATTAGTTTGCTTGCCCACGCGTGCTTGATGTAGTAGGTTACAATCTATTACTAACAATTATAAAGACAACGATTACGCCAAACCAGGTAACGAAAGTAATATTGCTTCAGAAAGCGTCATATGGTTTGCTGTAGAACTAAATTTATTGGTTTTAGTTCATTTTATCACTAATTGGTCGGATATAGATGTCTAGTTTCCAAGCTGGTAACGTGTTAAACTGTCGATACTTAATTATTAGAGTTGTTTAAAATTTTATAAAATCAGGTTTGAATTTGCATTCAATTACATTTTTTATAAAATTTTTCGAGTTAGTACTTAATACTCTTAACACTTGTTAATAGTTAATATTATTATGGTGTACTTATTAAATTAATTACTTTCATTTTTAAGAGATTGAAAGTTGTAAACGTTTACATATTATTAATGTTATCATTAGTTTATACATAATACATTTTGTACACAAGCAATATTATTATTTATATAGTTAATTAGATTCATTATCTTCTCATTAATTCAAATCTAAACTAGTTTTTCTATTTTAAACATTAGTTTCTGTACTGTAGATATAAAATAAATATCTTTAAAGAATTTCTCACACAAAATTGGTATTAAGATTTAAAGCAGTTAAACATGCATTAAGTCAGTCGTTCAGTGCATATTTCAACAAAACACATTGCAATCGACATACTATTATAAAACCTTTATTTTTCTCCTCAGAGAACAAGATGAAATGTAGTAGGATTCGCATTGTGGAATTGGACGGTATTGAATTATTGTAAATCCAATAAGAACTTACTAATCACGCTAAAATTAACTAATCAGGAATTGTAGGTTAAACAACGCCAAGTTATAAAAAGAAATCTCGTTAAGAAAAAGTTTGAAGAAATCATCCAACTCATATAAGATTCATAAACCATATCACAAATAGGCAAAAAGGTTCAAATGAGAAAACTTAAGTGCATTTTTGTTTGAAACATGTTGACATACAATTCTTCTGTTAATTTTATATAGTTTATATCCGTTAGAATTATCATTTCAAAATAAATTAAAACATGTAATTTAAGTTTTAAAATCAGAGTCAACGCATAAATCGATATAAATATCCAATCAACGAAACTGTCTTCAAATTGAGTGCGTGAAATAAAATTTAGGTAATACTAATAAAAAATGGTGCCCAAAGATCAAAGGTTGTAAAACTTCTTAGATTTCACACTTAAAAGTTCGATGCTTGTAAATATTGAGCCTGTTTTAACTGTAATATAAAAGAGTATTTCTTCTAATCACACATTATTTTTCTATTCTCTCCATCATTGTGATTATCGGATCCGTCTTCCAAATATAATAATATTCTTGCCATCTTTTTTATCAAAGTATTTTGCTTCTATTGTTATCATTGATCCTATCCCACAAACAGGGCTTACTTCCAACAAGTTAAATTAAAATTACAACATCATATTTATTTAAAATTAGCCGTATCTAACAGGCAAACATATTTTCACAAAACGAAGAATATTTGTTTTACAAAACACAACCTCGTATAACACAAACAACAAACTGGGACGATATCGTACCGACGATGGCGGGAAACTGCAACGGCACGACATGTCATGTCTGTGAGTGTGAATGCTATGCTTAAAATTTAAGTTGGTTTTCATGAACGCCAATATTGTGCCGACATCGGTTCGGTGTGGTGACGGTATGTGTGAAATCAGCCATAGATTTGTTTGTTAATATAAATGCTTCATGAGTTTTGTTAGTGATTGCATTCGGACTTTAAATATAATTTTAAGTACATATAGTGGCAATTTTTCATCTAAGTTTCCATAAATATAGGTATATACAACCAAAACAATCCCTAATAATTTAAAAAGAACTCCTCACTCGTTGTGAGACTACAACACATTCCGACAAGAGTATACAAGAGTTTCTTGCCAGATAACTTTGAGTCAATTAATACCAGCATAATAACTGACTTCATTTCGATAATAAAAAAAGATTATGTACTAACTTATTATAGCGAAACCGTGCAACATAAAATGTTGCTGTTATGTGAGTTCTTTGGTAAGACAGTTGTCACCGTAGTCTATTACTATTTGTATCGCTACATTTATCCAAAACTGGTATTTTTCTCTGCGTGTATTAAGAAAAACATTTTTCAAAATAATATTCGCACGAGGTACACATAGATAATAATATTCATGGTAAATAGATCCATGAAAACTAAACATCACATAACAATTGAAGGGCTAAGAAGCCAAGGGGTATAAGTGTAGTGACGTTAGTTTTGAGAAAACTCAGTTTAAAGTTAAACGGTTAATATAAAATCCAGGAAAAACCATGACAACTAAAACTAGCATATTTTTAATTGCTGTTATCTATACCAAAATAATGGCAAAGATTAATTTGATTTTCATCCTCAAATTTTTTTTATATCAGACAATATTTCATAAAAGTTGTCACTTGTACCCCTAGGCTGTTAAAACGTTCGCTGCTAAGGACGCATAAGCTTGACACTGAACACTATGAGAAGCTGCCGACACACAGTGCATATCACACCACCCCCGTATTGGGAAAACTTTAAATACAAAGAGAATTGCGTTAAATTTTAAGCCTATGTGCTATGGATATTTTATATTCATGTGCTTTAAAATACTAGTGATTATAACGTAGGTAAAATAAAAAATAAAGTAATTTCTACTCATTTAGGATATAAATAAAAAAATAAAAGGTCAGCTTCAGCGTAGGAAATACGAAGTTTGCGTAGCAGTGAAAGTGTTAACATTAATAAGAAGTTATTTATTAAAACGTATGTACAGTAAAACGAATTCCATCACTGAATCCCTTGGCTTCTAAGCTGAACACCTCTTCTACGAAGTTGTTTTTTTTGCCACTAGATCTCAGCACATGATATACTTAAAGTTATATTTCTTCGCCACAAACTTTTTAAATTGTCAAAGAGCCAGTTTCCGCACTTAACTCCATTATTCAAAAAATATCACTTGTACCCTTTGCCTTCTCAGCCCTTCAATACTGTAACAATTAAACGATTTCTGCTAACACAAATAAACGTTATGATGCCTGCAAGTGAAGGACATGTCGTAAGATTTAGTATTACAAATTATTAAAAAGTTATACGAGTATTTTGTATGAATTTTTCCTTATTCAGATTCAACTCATTTTGTCTTGAAATTTAGTTCTCCCTGTATTTTAACCATGTTTCATTTCTGTAATACCCCTTTTATTTATCGCAAGTATATGCACTATCTAGCACCGTCTGTGCATAAAGTATCTCTGTGTCAAGGAAACTCGAAATAACTTCATATTATTTCAAATTAACCTATTTTACGAAAATACTGCTTCAGTTATATGTCTCGTAAATAGCATTGATAAAATAAAGTAAAAGGAGTAGGTAGAGGGGAATAGAGTAATAAATAAAAAAAACTTATAATAGAGGGAAATTGAGTAATAAATATTTCGTGGTAAAACACTATAACAAAGAAGATTATTATGGATAATGAAAGTTTTGAGTTCTAATGTTTTAATTATAAAACTCGCGTTTAAATCATGAATCTGATAAAACGGGAGTAATAGAATCATTGTAAAAATAAAGTATGTTGATATGTCTTACGTAAGTGCATTAAGAGCTGTCTGTGATCTCTATTGCGTTAGTTTAGATTGTGTTGTCAATTTAAGCCCTGGCGGAAGCAACAAATAGTAATAATTTATTTTCAAGTATCGTTAACTTTTAATCCTAATTAGTAATCAAACAGTGAAAATATTTGTAAACAACAAATAATTATTTACATAATAAATGTTTGATTTGTGTATAGGTACAAATAAGTACTTAAAGTATAAATTAATTCAGTTTTAACCCTTTTCTTCCATAAAACACATTTTATGATACCTTATGAGGTAAATATTAATTCAAAATCTATCTATATATATAAAAGCGAAATACCACTCAATCACTCACTCACTCACTGACTCACTCATCACGATTTCTCAAAAACTACAGAAAGGATTGAAATTAAATTTGGTATGTAGCTTTCTCTTTGGCCATAGGTGCTAACTAAGAAAGGGTTTGAAAAAATTCGAAATTTTAGGGGGGTTTGGGGGGATCAAAGTTATTAAATCACGATTTCTTCAAAACTACAGAACGGATTGGAATGAAATTTGGTATGTAGCTTCCTCTAGGGCCATAAATGTTCACTAAAAAAGCGTTTTAAAATATTGAAAATTTTTGGGTGGTTTGGGGGTAAAAATGACTAAATCACGATTTCTCCAAAATTACCAAACAGATTGGAATGAAATTTGGTATGTAGCTTCCTCTGGGGCCATAGGCGCTCGCTAAGAAAAATTCTTAAAATATTCGAAATTTTAGGGGGGTTTGGGGGATCAAAGTTATTAAATCACGATTTCTTCACAACTACCAAATGCATTGGAATGAAATTTGGTATGTAGCTTCCTCTAGGGCCATAAGTGTTCACTAAAAAAGCGTTTTAAAAAATTGGAAATTTTAGGGGGCTTTGGGTGGATTAAAGTTACTAAAATCATAATTTCAGATCTTTTATTATTATGACAATAGTGCTTTTATTATTTAAGATCTATATATATAAAAGTCAAATAAATACCACTCACTGACTGAACACTTGAACCACGTAGAGAAAAACTACTAAGATACAAATACAAAATTTTAAGGATATGTTCTAATTGGTTCATAGAAGCACAATAAGAAGGGATTTTGCTAAATTTTAAAAGTAAAAATAGTAAAAATTCGGGGTCCACACATAGCAATATATCAGATAAAACAGCTATTCGGATCCAAAGCTTAGCAAAGCATGTTTGTTTACATTCATTACTATAGCAACCAAATTAGGAAATTTAGAATCAAGGCTATTTACAGAAATTTGTTTTCCTACTAGTCAAGTTTAATAATAGTGTTTATAATAATTCTGTTTTGTGAGGTAAAATTTTATTTCCAGATTTTTCAAATGATAATAAATCATGAATGTTTCAAAAGTTTAGTAAAAAAAATTGTTTTAATAAAGTCATGGTCTTGTATAACTGAGGGGATAGCGTACCTTAGCTTATTCGAAGCTTAAATACCAGAAGGTCTCGAGTGTATTTAATTGAATAACTATACAAAATATTAAAACAAACATTTTGGTTTTGTGTCATAATAGCCAGTCGGAGCTTTTCGATTTTAAATAGCGAACCAAAAGAGGAAATGCAGTAATACTAAGATTTATTCAGAACACAGTTCTATTTATTTATATTTACCTGAGTTGTGTTATAGTCAGACATTTTAATACAAACTAAACTTGTCTATGATAAAGCTATATTAATTAAAATGATAAATGTCAGTCCTTGTTCACTAATGAGTCCATACATCAGTTCAGAGTTTCAGGTAGATTTTATAAAATTATCCAGTGACCGACCAGAATTAATGTTACTTAAAAGCTACTTTATTAAGTACATCGGGATTAAAGATTTAGTTATCCA
The DNA here is from genome assembly GCA_018207615.1 of Philaenus spumarius. NCBI lineage: Eukaryota > Metazoa > Arthropoda > Insecta > Hemiptera > Aphrophoridae > Philaenus > Philaenus spumarius. Next base: position 185,879 of record JAGFPH010002191.1, read on the forward strand.
CATTTATAACTTGAACTAGTTTGTAAAATAATTGAAAACACAGAATTTATCTGTAGGCCTATATATAAAAGAAGAAGTCCTGATGACTGTCTAATTCACAATCAATGTACACACAAAACAATGATAGCTAGAGACTTAACGTATCTAGGGTACCTTCACACGGCAATGTAGAGGTGCTCTAAGAAACAATTATGCTAAATATTGATATTAAGGGTTGAAAATGGTCAAAATAATGGGATTCATCCCCAGCCCTATAATACAGCTGATTCGAACCATAAGCTTACCTCTTCTATGTTTGGCTTATTATACTGAACCAACACAAGTTTGTTGAATTATTTTACATATATTTCCGTAGCACCCGACTTAGCAAATTTAAAATGAGTTAATTATTTTTAACAATCGATAGCTTTTTTTGGTTAGGTAAACGAAATAAAAACAAACACAAAACAAAATTCAATTAAAAGAGCTTACTGTATCATAATCTATTCAAGTTTGTTAAAAGTATTTGCATTTATTACAATACCAACCAACTTGGTAAGTTTTCAGGTAATTATTCTTCACAACCAACTGTTATTTTAATTTAGGTTGCAAATATAAACAACGGAAAAAGCTTACTATATCATAATAAAAAACATATTATCACTGTTAAAATATTGCTAACTTTATTATTTAATAGTTCTTCTGACAAGTTTGAAATATTGCTTTACCATATTACAGTTTGGTATAATGGTTTAACTTTAAAATTTCCTCTCATCTATATATAAATAAAAACCTCTGCCTTAATCAATCGTCAATCCTGTGAATATATCATAGTGTGCAATATTATGTTTGCATTTGCTTCAAATATTGGGGTTAGCTAGTGAAGCCAGCAGGTGACGGACTCTCTAGTTCTATGAGAGTACTATATGTATAAAACATATTTACATTAAAAACAATAAATATTTTTCATAATTTTATTACAATTTCTTTAAACAATGTTTTACAGCTTTATTTAGCACTAAAATAATAATAAAAAAAACAATTCTTTCCAAAAGATGCAAATCTTAAACGAATTGTAGAGTAATTTAAATTAAAAACAATTGGGTCTAAACATTTATTAGGTAATTCGTATATATTTTTACATAACAAGAAAATTAGGAATACCACACAATACACAAATTGCATATAGACAATTTTATTTGTATTTAACAAAAGCATACTAACAAAGTGTTAACATTGCATGTGTAAAAGACAAAACAATATACATTTCATTGTTACTCAAATAAAATAATAGCCTTAACAAAGATAAAATACTATCAAAAGACCTTCAGCCCTGAACTTTGTACTGAATGACCATACACAGAAGTATGGCGACTTCTACTTTCATAGTGGAATGTTTTGAATATCGCAACAAAGACAACACAGTAAAGAATAACAACTGAGAACAGTTTTAAATAAATATTTTACCGGTCTCTCATCTAAAAAAAAATAAATAACTTGAAAATTGTCTCTCATCTATATATATAAATATAGAAAATCTCTGTCCTAATAAATAGACATTTTAGTGAACATATTGTAATATACAATAATTTTTTTGCATTTGCTTTGTCGTGAGTAGCTGCGGGAGTTGGTGAAACAAACGAGCAGGGTGAGAATCCCTCTAATTGTTCATACAACATAAAGAGAAACTAAAAGTTCTGGAGTTTTAAAACATGTTTATTCCAACCAATAATAGTTAATAATATTTATGTACGTAAATTAAAAAAAAAAAAAACGAACAATTCCTATTCCTAAGGGGAGTATGACGAGTCATTTGACGCAATGTTAAATTTTCAATATTTAGGTACACTTTACAGAAAAAAAATATTGGAGATATACTATTCAAACTTTCATGTTCGTTTAAATAAGTCTTCCTGTGTATCGTATACCACTTAGTTTGCAAAAATATTAAACGAAAAATATTTTAGGATTTTTTCAAACGTACTAATAAAACATAAAGAAATACATATATTTTGTTAAAAGTAAATTTACATTGAAATGACGTAAACTGTGGTATATGATATTTTTACTGCATGGCTGTAAAAAAATTTCAAGTTTTTATCACAGTGTGTGAATTATGCGTAACATGAAAATAGTAGAAATTCGGTAAACGAAATTTAAAGTTTATTAGGCACTGTATTACTGTTTACTGTTGTAAAAATTTGAATCTAAGAAATGCTGCCAACATTAAAATATATAATAGCATAAGAAAATATAGATTTGTATACTATATTATATGAAATCATACATATATGTAAGCGATTTTTCGTGGCCTACTTTCAGGATATGAGAATGCAAGCTTTTTTATAAAAAATAATTTTGCACTTAAATGACCTCAAATACCTAAGTAGAATACATCAATATTTTAAAAAACAAAATTTAGATTAATTTAGAATAAAAAAGTAAAAATAATTTTTTTTTTAGATAATTCATGTCATTAATTAATTCGTCCCTTCTTTCTGTCTGGAAGACCAAGTTTGAACTCACTTGTTCAGACCATTATCAAATCTTTCACTACACAAAGGTTCAGTTCGGCTGAGAATCGTTAAAATATTTCACACAACACTTAAACATGAACAAAAACACATAAAAAAAGTAAAAATCACAATGTCACTCTCGCATATATATTGGTTAATTATAAGTCCTACATTACGTGTCTGAATAGTAATAATAATAATTAACAAAATGCTATGTCGACATTTAAATACATAAGTTAGTCTAGGAACATTTCTAATGTTGCATAACAATTTCTAATAGATAAACTCTAACCTGGTATATAGGCTAGATTAATTATCTAATGAAATATCTTGAAGTCAGATTGTATATATTTAACATTTATTATAACTCATGCAATGCCCTAAACTTGATAATTACATCTATATAATTACTATTGTTTAACATTTTATCTTTTAGTTATTATTAGACCTATAATGTTGTATCATTCACTATGGTACATAAGATTCAAAATATATGTGAGGTAGAAGGCTGTGACTGGTATGTTACATGAAGTACGTAGCTAATACAAGATAACTTTATATCCATAAAAAGGGAAATTTTTCGTTTGTTAATATTGTAAACTTGTAAAACGACTACCAACTTTTTCCAAAAAAAATCTACGTTTGTGGAACATGATGACCTTAATGTAAACTAAATATTTTAAACCAACTTTCAAATGGTTGTAATTTATGTTCAAGGATATTTAAGACACTTTGTTCTACGAGTCTTTCTTAGTACGAAATTTATTTATTTGCAACATTATTTTTATAATTTTTTTCTATTGGTTGTAAATAGATTTAACTAAACTGTAAGTATATGTTTTGTCAAAACGGATGTAAATGTTCAGATAGGCCTATCAAAACATTCATAAATCAAAATATCTAGAAATCATAAACTACGTATCATCGACATAAACTCTTTAGGTCCGTCTTGTGAACTTGGAAACAAATATAAAGTAGACTAAACAGCAGTCTAAAAATGTAAATAATATCATTCCAATTCAGTTTTTGGATACATTTTTACAAAAGTATAACCGATAGCCATTTCCGACAGTTAAAAAAACAAAACAAAACAAAAACAATAACAATTCACACACAAAAAAACAACTATTGGGGTATAAATATTGGAAATGCATTTACAATTTAGGAGGAACCTGGAAACCAACAAATATCTGAAGAAGATCAATGGTGGAAAACATCTATAACAGTCACATATAATAATATAATATAAATGAGTTACTATTTCTCGTAATAACCTTTCACGTTTAACAATTCAAATATGTAAAATACAAGCGTATATCACATTTTTCATAGGTAAAAGCACAGTTTCTTTGTTAAATAGCTAATTGCAAACTAGAACTTTTAAAGTATTAATGAAAACTGATAAATGATAGTACTTTGTATCTGTGAATAAATACATCAGGGCACGTTTGTTATTATTTCAAAACTAGAGTTTCTACTGAAACGTGTCAAGTTCAGTTTACTGACCTGGCTTCAAACAATTCCTGATACTTTGTTGTTAAAGTTCTAAAAACATGTTGTAGCTTTTACTACGGATATTTGCGAATTAATTTATCCTAAAATATTGCTACAACAAAACAGAAGTTATTCAGTTTATTAATACTAGAACAACTTAGTGCTTAAATAAATAAATATACCTTTATTTACCTGTTAAATTACAGGATTATAACAAAAGAGACATACAAGAGGAGGTCACAATTATAAAATAAAATTAACATTGAATAACTTAAAACCTATGCAGGATTGAATTTCTGAGAGAATTTCAGGGTTTTAAAATACACTTTAAATGGATTGGGAAAACAATTTTCTATCAAATCGCAAAGGGGTAGACTGTACCAAATATCAAGGTTGTATCGCTTAGGTTATTAAGGTCAATATACTTTTTGCAGTGAATGGCCTGACAAGGTACAAAACATACATAATATATATATATTAATTACTGTAGATTACATCGTCTAGACAGTAGCGTGTACAGTTAATTTACAACGGAAAATTGATTTTCTATTGCCATAATAACAATCTATCTGCCACTGCGCATAAGCCGTCTTGTCCATCATTACCAAGCTCCAAAACTTTTTGTATTAAGGGTCGGCTCTTGTAAAACAGAAAGCAACCTGCGACTCCCTATAACGGCGGTAGGTTACGCGGACATTGATCATCCTAAATCCATTTAAAACCCGCAATTGTTCAAATAGCGGTTAAAAAAAGTACCAAACTCTTGGGAACGAAATTCTTTATGCGAATGGCTTGGTAGTTTTTCGCTATAATTAATAGTGGAGACATGAAAACATATTAAAAATCAATGTAAATATTAAACAAAATATTTTTCTTAGTTTTGAAAAAGCCATTTGCATGCATATTGAATATAGCTTTAAAATTTCATATCGTTTATAATATTCCGATAAAAAATAAAGGAAAAATTAGGATTTTAATTTAACATTGGTGTTATGGAGTGTCAGCCAACATAGCTGACAGCTAGAGCCGACCCTTAAAGTAAACACATTTTATTTAGTTTCGTGTTAGTGATTGCAAAAATCGTTTTATCTGCCCCGTTTCAATATGGCACCCAAAAATGTAGAAATTTAATTAAATTCGCAGAAACTATAATCTTATCAAATAGTTCTGAAAATATACACCTTTTAAGAATTTGAATTTTTGGAAAATTAAAATATATACGGTATGTTTATAAAGTTAAGTCAATGTTTAAAAAGGTAAGTCAACATTTTAAAGGTTTAGTCAATGTTTAAAACGATAAGTAAATGTTTATAAAGTTAAGTCAATGTTTAAATAGTCATGTTTGTCTTTGTCAACCATATCGAGAACGGAAAATCTAAAAAGTTAAAATACTCAAATATAATCTAGGGGCACTTAGATTAGCAAAATGACACACAAATCATGCTCCATGCTTTTATGGTTCCTGATAAAATGTTACCAAATTAGTATCTAAATGTATTGTTTTGTGTTCTAATTCTTAAAACTAAATATTTTTAAACATAAAAATCTCCAACAGTTCCAAAATAAAGGCTAAACAATCAAATTTAATTGTTTAACTACCATACTCCAACTGAAAACAAATAATCAAGTTACACTTATACATAATTATTATTTTAACTTAAAACTAAAAATAATCATTGTCTTGAATGTTTGAAAAAATATTCAAGCTATTGATGCACATTTATTTAACAAGCAAAATCCTAAATAAGAATGAAACATAGTGAGCATAATTGTATAATACTCGAGTAAAAAACAATTTTAAGTAATGATGAGAATCTAAAAAAAAAAAAATATTTAAAATAAATTAAAGTTAATGCTAGAAGAGGCCCGCCACTATACTTTTATGTTGGAAAAGTGCATACACCATGCGAATATGCAATCTGTAATCACCATGGCAACCATAAACAATGACAAACCCGTCATGACGTAAGACTAATCACAACCAATCAAAAAACTACTGCGACTCAAGACTATAAGTTAGAACTTCAAGCTATTTTGTATGCTTGCATAGTCTTTAGTAACAGTAATTTTACCTTCATTCAAGCATAAAAAAATAGCCTGAAGTTCTAACTTATAGTCTTTAGTTAAAGTATGTTTATATTCATGGCGGTCCTCTACTAAAAAAGACTCATTGCGTATTTTCCAACATAAAAATAAAGTGGCAGGCCTCTTCTAGACAAGACTCGCTTAAAGACTTGTTTGCATTCAGAGGGTTTAACATATTAAACATAATTATTTGAACAGTACGTATAGCTATGTATATTTTTTATTTTACTAAAGACTGTTTTATTTCATTATTTTAAATTAATCACTTTTAACCAGTTACGATAGTTTAAAAACAATTCTACAGTTTTTGATGTAAGACTTTTAATAGTTGCTATTGTTTACTTTGTTTTCTTTGTTGCGATATTTAAAAAATTCTGCCTTGAAAGTAGAAGTCTTACTTCTGTGTCTTGCCCTACAGTTCAAAGTTCAGGGTTGAAGGTCTTTTGACAGTCAGGTGTATTTTTCTTTGTTAAGGCTAATTATTTAAGTGAAACATGTATATTCTTTGTCTTGTACGACGTTATCTTAATATGGTTAGCATTGTCTTAGTATGGGTTTTGTTAAATCAAAATAATTTTCTCTATATTCAATTTGGGTACAATGTAGTAATTTTAATATTTTTTATGTACAAAATATGTATTACCTAATAAATTATTGTCAAGAACGATTTTATTTTTATTTAAAATTTCTCTAAAGTTTGTAGAATCGAACATATTGGGAAAGCATTGTTTTTTTTAATAGTTAAAAAAACATCCATTTTCGTTTATTTTATTAGTATTTTATTTCTAAATCGACTCTCCAATCAAGGTGGACATAATCGAATACGTTCTTAATTTTCTATGTTTGAAATATTTTGTAAAATACTGAAATTTTTAAACGCATTATTTAATTTTATAAAGCCAATATGTTTTGCATACATTATCTAGAGGCTTCGCTCTCTGCTCGTTTCGCTTACTGACCCCAATTATGAAACCAAATGCTATTATTATTGTATAAAATACTTTATGCAATAGTACCAAAAATAATCATATGTAGTAGTAGTAGTAGTAGTTATGGAATTATGCCACTTTTTGTGCAAATACTGAATGAATACCATAAAGAGTAACTTAAAAACATCAGTTTATAATGCAGTATAATACAATTTGTTTATGATTTTTGTAGTAAATTTATTGATAAAAGTGTATATATTGAGTTTAAATTTTTTTTTCTAAGAAAATTTTGATAGAACCATAGAAATGTGAGGCTGACTTGATTGTAGAGGTTTCCGAAACATCGTCATCCCATAATTTATACTGACATGATATTAGTAAAATTTAAACAACATCTTGTCATATATTAAATTTACCAATCAACCATCTACCAATGATTGGAAAATATTATCAATGAACACACTTAAACATACCTCAAAGTGCTAACAAGAAACCAAAAGTTTGGATTTGCAATAGTTTGTCTTTATAGCACGTATACCGCATGGAGTAACTTTGGAAAAAAGAAAGTGGAAATGGATCTGAAACAATATTAGGCTACTGTTAAAATTTTTTAACCTAAATACCAAACAATTCTATAAAAAACACGTTTTACATCGTAACTGCCTTTTAAAACACGATACCCCACAAGTTGGTATAAAAGAAGTCCTGACTGACTGACTTATTCATAATCAACGTACAGCCAAAACTACGCTAAATATAGCCGTACAATTTTCCGCGCACCTTCATGCCTCTATGCAAAATTTCACGTAGAACGATTTTGCAAAATTTTTATTTCAAGGGTTGAAAACGGTTAAATTATGGGGGTTTACTACAGGCCCTATAAAAGCTCATTTGAATGAAAAGATTTGCAACACAATTCTTTGTTTCCTGAACCAACACAAGCGCGATAAATTCATGTAAATTCATTACTATAGCAATCAAATTAGAAATTTTGTTACCAGTTATTGTTTTTACAACCAACAGTTTTTTTAGATTCGATTTTCAAAATAACACAAAAGCAATACAAAAATAAACGAAACAGTTGACTGTATTATAATTTTAACATTTGTTGTTACATATTACAAATACTTCTGGCTATTTAGATTATAAGCTTACCATAGTTTAATTTATTTTAGATTATGCCTTTACTGTACCAAATTGAAATCAATTAGATTTATTAACTTTGTAACCGAATTGGAAATTTTAGAATCATGTAATTATTTTTCACAACCAACAGTTTATTTAGTAACGAAAAAGGATAACTACATCATAATTCAAACACCTATCATTATTCAAATTATTTAATAAAGTACAATACCTTTTATTTTTCCGTCAGGGACCACTTTCTTGTTGTTCTTTTGACGCGTTTCGGGACGTCTATCCCATCTTCAGAAAAGCTATATATAGAGGGCTTTTCTGAAGATGGGATAGACGTCCTGAAACGCGTCAAAAGAACAACAAGAAAGAGGTAACTGACGGGAAAATAAAAGGTATTGTACTTTATTATAAATATTAGTGGCCTGGATACTATAAAAATGAATTCATTAAATTATTTAAATTCTTAACTTTGCCTATTCGCCATTTTGAAATACAGCTTTACCGTATCACATTTTGGTCGTATTTTATAACTTAAAAATTGACTCTCTTCTATATAAAAACTAAAAATTCTATGTCACAATCAATAATCATTCCCTTGAAAATATAATAATATATAATCATCTGTTTGCATTTGCTCTGCCGTAGGTGTCGTTGAGCGAAACAAGCAGGGTCAAATTATATAATTATATTTTTGGCGTTATATAAATTATTTCGAAAATTTATCTCATATAATTTGTTCGAGATTTGTTATAGATTGTTAGAATATTACCAGGTTAACTGTATTTGTCTAAGGTTATGAATAGAGTGAGAGTCGGCGGTGAACCTTTAGGTCTAGTTAAGCCTGCACTATTAATGTGGCTCGCCACAGGTCAAGATCACTAATTGCCACAGATTATCCTTATCTACTCTTATATAATTCAGTTTTAAAAATCTTCAGACAGAAAAATCTACAGTTCTACTGGACCGATTTTATTAATTACTAGGTCGTTCGAAAGCTCTCTCCCTGTAGATTTGCAAATAATTATGAAAGTTGGTTTTTGTTAGGATTTATGGTGAAAAATTTAAAAAAACATGTTTTCCATAAGAAATACATTGAAAACAGGTTTTTTAACATCTTTTATTTGGAGACAAGTTTTGACTGCCTTTATTGAGTATTTCAAGAAATGCTTAATAGTAATTTGTAGGAAATTTTATTCTCTTTCAGAATATCACCTTCCACTTTGGTCGATTTCCTCACCATTTTAAAGTTATTTACAAAAAAGCTAAGCAGCCTCCGAATTTATAGTGTAAAGAAAATACTGAGTTAGAGATATTTTTGTTAAACTTTGTACAACTAAATCTACAGTTCTACTAGACCGATTTTATTAATTAATGAGTCGTTGGCAGGCTTCATCCATGTAGATTTGCAAATAATTATGAAAGATTGATTTTTTAAGATTTATGGTGAAAAAGTAAAAATACATGTTTTCTATAAGAAATACATTAAAAACGGCTTATTTTTAAAGTTTCTATTTATAGTCAAATTTTGGCTGCCCGTTATCAGTAATTTATAGAAATGCATAGTAGTAATTTGTAGGAAATTTTATTCTCTTTCAGAATATCACCTTCCACTTTGGTCGATTTCCTCACCATTTTAAAGTTATTTACAAAAAAGCTAAGCAGCCTCCGAATTTATAGTGGCTAGAAAATACTGAGTTAGAGACATTTTTGTTAAACTTTGTACAACTAAATCTACAGTTCTACTAGACCGATTTTATTAATTAATGAGTCGTTGGCAAGCTTCATCGGTGTAGATTTGCAAATAATTATGAAATATAGATTTTTTTAAGATTTATGGTGAAAAAGTAAAAACACATGTTTTCTATAAGAATTACATTAAAAACGGCTTTTTTCAAAGTTTTTATTTGTAGCCAAGTTTTGGTTGCCTTTGATCGGTATTATCTAAAAACACTTTAGAGTTTTTTGTAGAAAATGTCATGCTCTTTCAGAATTTCACCATCCACTTTAATCGATTTCCTCACCATTTAAAAGTTATTTGCAAAAAATGTAAACAACCTTAAAAAAATCTTTATCTACTCTAATTTAGTTTTAATTTACAATTTTTATTTAATTGTGAATTTTAGCATTTGATAGGACTTTTTTTTCTTTCAACATACATATTACCTTACACTTTGATCAAGTTACCTCCCATTCAAAATCATTCATAAAAAGCAGATACAACCTATAAATTTTTAGTGAAAAGGGTTTACTGGTATGCATCATCTGATTATATGAAATATGTGTTAATAATTTAACAGCTGATTTTTGTAACATCTGATTGTTGTATTGTTATTTTCTTCATTTTTCTTTGCTTACATTTTGTAGTTTACAATTTGGATTTGTGGTTAAAGTGTGCTCCTTATGTAATGTGATTGTTTCCTAAGTTATGTGCTTAATCTGTACCATTAATTATTAGTGAGTAGAGTGGTGTATTTAATTCGCAACCATAAATTATCATTTTGAACTGTGAATTATAAGAGTAAATATTTTATACAGTATGTTACAAAAAGGTTGGGCTGGCTATGCAGATTCAGATTCTACATGCAAAAATAAGTCGAAAATGTAGTATAACATTCTTTTGATTTCGGCTTAGTTTAGCCGTAATCCGCTATTTTGTTTTTGTTCAAAACTCACTGTAACTATAGAAATAGATAAGATATCGAGTTTAAATTTGGAATAAGCGTTTTATATGTTACCATTAACAAGTGTACCAAACACAAAGAATTTATTTTTATAATTTTCAAAATGGCGTTTATAGTTTCAGTAGGTCAAAGGATAACCGAGTTATCGACAAAAAACTAAAAACATTATTTATTGGTAATTGTCTACAACAACCAAAATGAGCCTAAAACCATTATTATTTAAATTTAACAATTGTTTTAGTTATTTTTTAGCGGGCTATGCAGATTCAGATTCTAAATGCAAAAATAAGTCGAAAATGTAGTATAATAGTTTTTCGATTTCGGCTTAGTTTAGCTGTAATCCGCCATTTTGTATTTGTTTTAAAATAATTAATAACTCAAAAGCCCTTTGAGATGTTTTTATGAAACTTGATATTTACTTTAAATCTATAGCCTAGCTATACACATTTTACAAAAACATCTTTGACCAGACTCATCAAATTTCAAAATGGCAGCCATTAAAATTTTTTAAAGTCAAATTCCATGAAAACCAGCTACTAAAACAAAATTTTACTAGACACTAAATTTGAAGCCCTTTTCATTTCAAATCGAATGACAATATAATTGCAAAAATGTATTAATAAATATCAAAATGGCGGCCATGTAACAATTTCAAAGGAAAATTCGATTAAAACTAGGGACTAGAAAAACTCCCAATTGTTCAATTTTAATTTATGTTTTATTATAAATTGAAAGACATCTTTTAGTGTATTCAACCCCTATTGAGAACGTTGAACAGCTCAGAGAGCGGGTTGAATGTGGGTGCCGAAGGATAAGAGGGATGCCAGGGATTTTCGAACGGGTGAGGCAGTCGATGAGCCCATGACTGGAGCAGTGCGTGACAATCAATGGAGGACACACGTTTTGATGACTCTTCAAAAACCCATTATAATTATAAAATCTGTTTTTTAGTTTTTTTTAATTGCTGTTAAACTGTACATAGTTAAATCATTAATTATAGTTGTAAACCAATGCTAACAGTTAAGGTGTCGAGTATAAATATAAATGATACTTTATTATATAAATATAAAAGCTAATAATAATAAATCTACAGTTGTTCTACTGGACCGATTTTATTAATTACTGGGTCGTTGGAAAGCTCTCGCCCAACCTTTTTGTAACACCCTGTATATTAGGTATATTAGATTGATGGAAATTAATAATTTTACCATTCACTATATTGTTGGTCGATGGAAAGTTAGGAGAATCTCATTTTTATGTCATAAATCTGAATCTATATACAGTGATATATATACGATCCACAGTGAGAACTTGATTGTTTACAATTTTGATTTGTGGTTAAAGTGTGTTCCTTATGTAATATGTGTGTTTCCTAAGTTATGTGTTTAATTTGTACCATTATTTATTAGTGAGTAAAGTGGTGTATGGATTTCACAACCATAAATTGTCATTTTGAACTGTGAATTATAAGAGTAGATATTTTATATTTGATTGAAAATGAATAGTTTTACTATTCACGATATTGTTGGTGATGGAAACTGTTTCTTTAGGAGTAGGTATCTCATTTTTAAGTCATAAATCTCAATCTAGATACAGTGATATACGATCCGCAGTAGTTGATGAAGTCGTAAATAACTGGGACTACTATTGCCCTTTTATCGTAGGGGATAACACGTATAGACTACCAGTACAAAACGCAACAGAATATATTTATAAATCTAATGACTAAAGATGGTGAATACGCCGGGAATGTTGAAATTGAAGCTGCAGCAAGACTTTATAACTGCCAATTCAAAATATATGCTGAGAACATGGATTCTTATGTAACGGTTGGGGAAGGCACAACAATATATAAACTACGATTCTCAGATAATGTGGATGCTGGCCATTACGATGTTTTGATAGATAGCCTAATACTAATTCTGAGAATCAAGAGGATGTAACCTTACCAAAATCCAAATGTGGCCGTCCAGCAAAGAATAGAAAAAGAAAAACATGTTCTGGCAGACGTGAATCAACAGCTCATAAAATAAATTAAAGAAACAAAATTATAGTCTGAATCATGATTTAATACAAGAAGAAAACAAATTTTTAATAAGCAATCACAAGGATGGAGACACACAAAATGAAAAAGAAATAAAACAATATAGTGTGACCAACACTTCACTCAAAGAGGATGCAACCTCCTCAACCTGCAAACGTGGACGTCCAGCAAAGAAAAAAAAAAACCGAAAACATGTTCAGGCAGACGTGAATCAACAGCTCATCGCACAGTGATAAGGGGGAAAAAGGATAGTGATCTTTCTAAATAATATTTTACAACTACCAATCACTTTTGTGCCTGAAGCCTTAAAAGATATAAATGATGAAAACGAAATAAAATTTCACTCATGTGGCAGTATTAGTGAAGTATGTGAATTTTGTGGTGCTAAACACTTTGTTGGAGAAAGACCTGTGGATAAAATGTTTTCTAAATGCTGCTCAAAAGGAAAAGTTACATTAGAACGAATTCAAACTGCATTATTACTTGAACAGCTTATGACTAATAACCATATTTATTCCGATAACTTTATGTCCAATATTCGTTCAATTAACGGCTCCCTATCTTTTGCTTCTATGGGAGCGCAAATAGTTCCTCCTTCAAGTTATGGTCCTTATTGTTTTAGAATAAATGGCACTATCTATCATCGTGCTGGTACATTACATCCTGAAAATAGAGAACAGCGTAAATATGATCAGTTGTACATACTTGATCCTTATGAGGCTACAGCTAATAGAATGAAAATTAAAGAAAACTCTGGATGCAATGAACATTTATTACAAATATCAGGCTCATTCATGTCAAAGTATAATCCATTTGCAGAAGCCTGCAAAATGATGTGTTAAGTAGAGCAAGAATGCATTCAAGACACATTAATGAATAACGCTGTTTCATCTGATGTGACAATGGCTATAATTCAGGACCGAAAATATGATGAAAGAAGATATAACTCTGCAAGATGTAATGAGGTTGCTGTTATTTTCGAGAATACGGATGGCGAACCACCTCTGCACCGTTATTTATTGATTCATTGTCG
>JAGFPH010002192.1:17253-62782 GCA_018207615.1 Philaenus spumarius
GGTATGTAGCTTCCTATAGGGCCATAAGCGCTCGCTAAGAAAGGGTTTCAAAAAATTTGAAATTTTAGGGGGGGTTTGGGGATCAAAGTTATTAAATCACGATTTCTTCAAAACTACAGAACGGATTGGAATGACATTTGGTATGTAGCTTCCTCTAGGGCCATAGGTGCTCACTAAGAAAGGTATGAAAAATTTCGAAATTTTAGGAGGGGTTTGGGGGGGATCAAAGTTACTAAAATCATAATTTCAGATCTTTTATTATTATGACAATAGTGCTTTTATTATTTAAGATCTATATATATAAAAGCCAAATACCACTCACTGACTTAACACTTAAAAAGAATACAATTACGTTAAAAAGACTGAAAATACCAACTACCACGGGCAACGCCGTACGGGTCTGCTAGTTATACATATTTATAAATAGTCTATATATACTATATTATACATTATTATTCTTTTTAATCTGTAATGAATTACCTGCTTACACGTTACCAGACATTACATTTTTAAATATATTTTTATATATATATTTTGATTATGTACTGTACATCCATGTTTAACTTGTACACAAAATGTAAATTGAATTTGTAGAAAAAAATGCAAATCTGACTAAATTAAATATGTTTTATTTTTATTTTTAGTTGATCAATTTTTTACGTTTAGGCAGTTAATAATATGAGAAAACTTCCATTCTGCCCATCGGAGGTTTACTTCAGTTAAAATTTTTGTATTTATTTATTATTTAAAACTTTGTTAAAACGAATCCATTACAAACTCTATTGTTATCTAATTTACCTTAAGCACACTTTAAGATGTAGACACCAATTTACTACACTCCTGGAGCTTCCAGTAAATGCCAGTCCTTCAATTCCTTTCACTGAACAAAGTGTTCAGCACTGGTTAAGTACGATAAATTAAATGTACTAGTTTAAACTGCGTGATTACCAGCTGATTGCCTTTTGCAAATATCAACTGGTTTTACTCTTTCTTATTTTATGTACAAAAGTTCAACTTTTCAGAACCTCTTTGTATGAAAGCTGAGAAGCCCATCTGTTAATGGGTTATCAAATAATTGTTTGATCAACATTTTTATTCGATGCAATTGTATGTCCAATAAAACAGTCTCTGATGTAATTTTAATTTTGTTAAAATTCTAAAAGAAACCAATTAATTCTAGGACTTTTTATTAAAACTGAAATGGCTTTATAAATATCATGGATATCTCAAAAGTTAAATTGCCTTAATCTGATTATTAGATTTTCAATTTAGGGTAAAATTTACAACTAGCCTCCTCGCCATAGTGGCCGAGATGCCAACTATGAGGAATAAAATGCTTTAGATTGTAATCATAATGTTTACTTATATTATTAAACGCATGAAAACAGCAAATATAATTTTAAAAAATTTAATGGAATTGTTTTAAAACCTGGTAATAATAATCTTATTTTAAGGCACGATACATATTTACTACGAAAGAAAAAATCTGTATTTCTCATAGAGGCAATGCAATAGTAATCTTTATATTTACATACCAAAATCAATAAAAACTGAGCTTACAAAACTAAAATCTAAAACAATTAATAATTTGCAATAAAATATAGAAAAATTTATAGGCTCAGCCTGTTTTCGGGTTTTCCAACAAAAGAAAAACTAACAACCCCTTAAATGCTTCAAGTCTCCACTAGAAAAAGTGGAGCAACGCTACATAAATAAAAGGATGAAATCTATGAAATGCAATACAAATTGAAAAAGAAAGCTACGATAAAATTCAATAATTTTTGCGAATTATTTAAGAGGGCACATTGATATTATAAAATTCTCCTCCTTACTAAAAACCAACACTACCAACAAGACTCAGCGAACGACAAAGATTCCCTGAAAAAAAAACACTCCACATCATCAAGAGAAAATATCTATAATTTCAGTTGCATCAAAAATTTGTCTTAAATTTAAAGATTTTTTTAAAATGAGGGAATAGTTAGTATTGAAATTGTTTTTTTGGCGCAGAATACAAATAGAATCACACAAACGCTTCCTTGAAAGACGAGGCAATCTTTATTATAATTAAACCTCAGTCTATGTCGGTGTAAATTCTCATCGAATAAATTCTATCCACTTCTAAAATAGAATAATTAAATACTTAAAAATATATAGATGTCTCAATGAAATAAGTTTTAATTGCCTAAAAAGTGGTAAAGAATGTACTTTCCAGCCAGTTTCAACATGCATCTTATGAGATGATTCTGTTGAACACCACTGGTCTTATATTTTCGGTAAATGCTACCACAACATTCAATACCTTAAACATTCCTGGAAATACTGATGCATGGCATATTTTTTTAGTCATGTATAAAGGACATACATTTCTTAACGGAGAGAAACTGTGAAGAGAGACAAATAATGTGCGAGCGTGTAATTGTACAATCTTGTGCGTCAGTGTGTTTCACGTGTTGTGTTTTTATTTTTATAATTAATTATTGACGAAGGACATTGTCCTCAACATGATAATGGCTGAATAGCCGAAACGGCCGTCGTTGGACGCTGCAATTTGACTATTGGACGGTAAGTTTTTAGTTGTACTTAAATAAATAGGTGTAATATTTCAAAACGTTTTTACACAACACGGTAAAATGTTACGATTGCCATCTTTCCTATTCCAATGCGTTTACCGGAAAATCCAAGAGTCACTTTAGTTGTAATTTATTACAAACACTTGAAGGCATTCAAGTAAAAAAACACAAAATGTTCACTCTTCAGTAGACTGAGTAGACTCTAAACATTAAATATAAATATCAATGAAATAATGAACTGTAATTTCAAGAAGTAGTAGTACCTGCAGTTGTATTACTACGAGTCTCGTCACAGATTGTTTCTAATTTCCGTAAAGCTATACACATATAGCTAAATATAATAGACTAGGGGAAACCCCTGCGGGCTCCGCACTCCAACCCCGTTGGCACTTTCTATACACATAATCGTGTTGTTTTCTTTATAATGAAGGTGTAGGACTGATAATAACCACAAAGATAAGATGATAAATAATGTTAAATGTTCAAATTAAATATTTCGAATATTTTATAACAGCAGTAATAAAGAACCAGCTAGGCTCAGGTATTCACTTTAATAAAGACCTAACCTAAAAGTTAGAAATACAGATAGTTGCTTTAAAGTATGAAATCAAGTGTTAACGGAAATATTAGAGCAAACAGCTGTTTTATCTGTTATTTTATTCAATTGGTTGCAATGGTATTTATCAGTCTAGGTCTAACCTAAGAATTTCTTTCCGACTAAATTTACAAATATTGATAAAAATGTTTTTATCAAAATGAATTATAGCCTTTATAACTCAGGGATAGTGAAGCGTTTTTTTAGTAAAACTATTTTTTTCAATCGGTTCATTAGTTCCAGAAATCACCATACAAACATACAAACATACATCACATACAAACAAACAAACAAATTTTACCTCTTTATAATTTTAGTATGGATAAATAAATAAATAATTGCAAAAAATTACATCAACCAAAACATAAAATTTGTAATAAACGAGCTAAAGAAAATGATGTAATTATATAACTACGCGTGACTTCACGCCTATTAGTTACCAATTAATTTGCAAAATTTACATATATTGATTATTTAATAAATAAATATAGGGATCTATAAATACATTGTCATTCTACAATGCGCGGAGTTAATATGGGTACAAAAAATAACAAGATTTTAATAAACATATGTCTTTTAAGCGCTTCTTTTACCATCGTTTTTTATAGCCTACTAAATAATGTATGTCTCTAACAGATTGGTTTAACAGATTGAGTTGAAATTTTGCACGATACTCAACAATGTAAATACTGTACCTAGTTTGATAAAAATGATCAACTTTTTACAGCCTGTTTCAAAAAGTCGGCAATTGAAATATTTTAAATGAGATAACTTAAAAACCGTATATTTTTATAAAAATTTGAGTATATTTTATATGTTTTAAATATGTGAATTTGAAGTTTATTAAGAGATAAACGGTGTAATATGTATATATCGAATTGTAAATACTTTTAAACAAGATAACCTATTACTTTTAAGTCTCTTTTATTAATGTTAAATAATTTTCCACTTACAAACGCAATATAGTATTCACATTCCCAACCAGTAAATCATCTAGAGAAACAGCATGAGAGACAAATCGCCACCTTGAGGCAGTCCATAACGCCCTGTTCACACTTGTACAACTTATATAATCCACCTACTTTCCACTCGTTATAATATTGCACCACGACACATTGTGGTCATTACTGGAACTAAACTAATATAAGGCTTCAAAGAACACACGCTGAGTCAGGCACCATATGTGGTAGAATGTCTTAGTTACACAAAAACTGAGTTCTCGGTGTTTTCTTTTCCTTAGCATTCTAACGTGGAACATTTCGGTTTACGAATTTTGCTGTGCCTCTGTTTGCTTTGAACCCCAAACAATGTGATCACTAAACTTGTATAACTGCTCATAATCGAGGGTTGTCTTGTTTTTTCATACCTGAACTGTATATGAAATACTACAACACACAATTGTATATGTTGCCAAATTACTATCACATACACAGAACCACTACAAAACAGTGGAATCGGTCAATTCGCTCTGAACCGCAGTTATCTCTTTCTTAAAGGTATTACTTAAAGGCCACAACTCGTAACAAACTTTTGTGGTAGGAGGGTGGAAGTCAAGCAAACCGTGGTTGACTCGCTTTAAAGTTGACAGGCATATCCTGACTATTTATCGGTTCTTAGGATTTTGATTATTCCTCGCATTATTACAGTGTTTAAATAAAACCCTCAATGGTCGTATAGAGTTCGCCACAGCATAGTTTGAGTAGAAATGCATTGACCTACGGTTGCACGACTCTGGCCTTAATTATAAAACAAATTGTTTTAATCAATTGTTTTATATAAAATTTAGTATTTTATTTTGCAATAAAACTCAAAATTATTAATAGTTATAGTTACATTCTATTTAACCCATAAATAAAGTAATTTTCGTCGCCATTTTTAATGTTCTTGATTTCCGTCAAAATGTATGGTCAAATATTTATGTCCTCCTTTTTGCAGTCCAAGTCAGAAATAATCAATAGATACCTGATAGAAAACAAACTTTCCGTCGGTGTTATGCGTTTCCAATGAATTTTGAAAAGTTAAGTTGTTGCCGTACTGTACTTCCATATTGTAAGATATACTCTAAGATCGAAAAAATTTACGTTAGTTAGCTACTGGTTCTCTGAATTAGAATATAAAATATACCAAATTGAAAAAAAATGATGTGCAACAGACGAGAAAACTATGAAACCAGCAATGCAGGAACAGCATCAGAGACGTACCGTTACCCCGAGGCAGTCCATAATGCCCTGTTTACGCTTGTCATACAATAAACGCTCCATGCGATACTGACTGAGACTGGTCGTACTTCACAGCAAAAAATATTACATTTAATCACAGCGATAAAAGTGCTTACTGAAGAATGACCTATAAATAATTGAATGAGTAAAACGTTCTAGAAAAATCCTCCAATCAGGGGTGGGGGGGGATCATGTGATGGGTTACAAAAATTAACTCAGATGTGAAAATGATGAAGTATTTTTACTAATTAAGAATTTTTTTCCAAAATGATGATCTATTTTTTCAGCGCATTTAATGGACTCTCAAAGACCACTAAACAAAATCAAACTGCGCAGACTCTTATGGTGCGAGAAAAACTTACATAACCCAATTATATTTCTCGCACAACATTTCATCATATCATTGTGGTCATTATTATACAGGCCTCGGAGAACACAACGAGTCAGTCTCCATATGTGGTAGAATACCATAAGCTATACTGAAACGTCGTGTTTTGTTCGTATTTTTTCTTTGAGTATCTAGAATGCATTTGTAAAACCCGGGGCTCGACCTCTGCTTGCAATCCGTGATCCGACTAACCTCGCTAGGTACACCGCCCATCACGATTTGTGTAACATTCTTAAGAAAACAAGTTAATGATAACGCACAAGTTTGCATTGGAGATAATGGTTTATAAAGTTCGGTATGTAGGTTATTATCATAAATACTTTCAAGTAGGTGAATTTTATACAGAAG
This sequence comes from Philaenus spumarius, assembly GCA_018207615.1. Classification (NCBI taxonomy): domain Eukaryota; kingdom Metazoa; phylum Arthropoda; class Insecta; order Hemiptera; family Aphrophoridae; genus Philaenus; species Philaenus spumarius. The sequence continues at coordinate 23,377 of JAGFPH010002192.1, forward strand.
ACTATTATTAATTATTAATGTTGATATATACTCTGAGAAACTTTCAAGTAGAAGTTTAAACAGTAGACTGTTTTTTAAATTAAAGTTACTATAATAACGTTATGAGTCAATGGTGTATAGGTATAATTAAACGGTAGAAAGTAATTGTAGTATAACTTGTACTTAATAATAGTATGTTTATAATTCCCACGCGTCTTACATGAAATGGAGTTTACCTTCAGCTAGTAATATTTTCACTAGGCATTTTGTTAATTATTTTATTACAACCTAAAATTAGAATATTTAAATACGAGTCTAGAAATTAATATTATGCCAAATATTAATTTGTAGGCCTATGTACGTCAAAATTTTTCAATCGGAATATTTAAAAAATGTATGATATTTTCATAGGGCATTTTTATTAGCGTATAGGATTTCTTAAATTTATTTGGTCCCATATATGACCATTCCCTGAATTATCTCCGCGAATAACAGAATGACCCTGTTGAATGACCCTAGATAGTTAAAAAATGGCCTTGCGGTTAGAGCTAAGTAGTGTACATCTATAACAGTTATAGAATTTGTAAGGAAGCTCAGTATAATTTGAATGAATGAATGTAGAATGGACGAATTATTTCCATAGCCTACATGAATTTTATATGCGGAAATTTATGCATTTATATCAAGAGGTTGTAAAAAATGTAACAATCCCATGACGTCATCAGGTTAGCAGGTTTCCCACACCTTTGCTATTTCTTGACTACGCGACGTGTGAACACCATTAGACTACGATAATAATTAAGTTATAAACACAGAGTAACGCTTGTGTTAACGGTACAAGACACAGATGTGACATGCAACTCGGCGGAACATAGTGGAACCAATAAAGCCTTGATTCTGTGAATCACTTCTAGGTTAGGTTTTGCATCGTTGAACACCTTTGTTTCTGCACAAACTTGGTAATGGCGGCTGCGAATATGGCGTTCAGAACTTGTACGATGATATAATAAAAATATTTTTATTTCCGGGTCATTCTTTATCAAATTAACAAATGAAAAATAAATGTTGAACCTGCATGTCTCAAATGTACATGATTTGCGGTGTACTAGTTATACCAACCAATTACGTTACACATTTGTCATATTTCATACTTGAGTAGGTTTTTAACATCGATTTTTGAAAATTTCCGAAATAGAATGTTTCAATGTTTTCAATTACAAAAATGCTTGTAGATTTACAATAGATAGTGCTAGAGGGATGTTTGATAGCTCAGCTTATAACATAAGAACTTCAACAAAAATTTTCACTTGTTTTTGAAAATTATGAACATTTTAAAAACACCCTCTTAGATTAAAAAATTGATGTTATTGTGACATATATTGGTTAGATTTTTGCCAAATTCGATGTGGAAAAAATAAAATGACGAGTAAATCTAGATGTTAAGAAGGTGCTATAGTACATATATAATTGTAACAATAAAGAGTAACTTTAAATAAAATATGACTTTAGTTGTCCATAACTCTCTACTCCGAGAGTAAGTTCAGCAGCCATAAATGACAATTTTAGAATTATGATTTACACTCAGGACGGTAAGGGTTTATATATATATATTTTCCCATTATATTGTACTTTACGTTTCTTAAAATTTTGATAAAGGTTTTAGCACGAGTATATTTTATGGTAAGTATGCATTTTTGTGATATCTTTGCTGTTTTGTTTATTGTATTATCTCTGAAAGTCATAGAAATACTAGTTCACCAATAAAATGCAAAACATATTTCAACTCTTGTAGAGTTAAGGGTTTTCGAGGTATACGTTAAAATTTATAAACGGCCGCCATTTTGAAAATGTTTGAAATTAAGACTTATTTACGTCAAACAGCACGTCACCTTTTAATAAAACTTAAATTACCCTAACTTTCACAACAATACTAATGTCCGAACTATAAGCTACCGATGGCACAAATAGATAGTTTCGGTTTACCGACCCACCTATTCCACACAACAATTGCAATGCAGCCAACAAATCTATTCGAAACACTAAAATTACCCGCTCTTGCCGAGTCATATTTAATGTCCGTTCCAGTCAACAATTACTTTCACACAATCATTGAAGTACTGATAATAGTTTAAGAAGAGTTTCTATGACTAATAGATTCGGTAGAAATCGTATAATTAAAATCAGTCTAGAATGAACATCTGGTTTTATAGGTTAGGTTAATAAGCCACGCCTCTAGGTGTAGGCCTAATTGCAGAGTAAAGGTGAGTAATGAACTAACATCAAACTTTAAGTGGTCAGCTGGCCATTAGAAGTAAATTACTATATTATGATGTCACAGTTGTATTTTTGCCGTAAGGTTTAAGGATCGGTAATTATGTATTTAATTTGTACGATGTTAGTTAATAATCGTCGGTATAACGCAGAAATTACACGGGGTTTATTAGTGTAAATATAACCTCAAAGTTATGATACTTATGATTTTTCTGTAAGCAAAATAAGTTTAATTTCTTCAGAAAAATTATTGCCTAAAACGTCTTTCTTAGTTTTACGTGCTACATATAGCCTATTAGTGAATGCCTAAAAAGTGTTCCTTAGTTTTATGTGCTACACATATTAGTGCATGTCTAAAAAATGGTCCTTTAGTTTTACGCACTACTTATGTTAGTGATTGCCTAAAAAAGGGTTCCTTAGTTTTAAGTACTACACATATTAATGAATGCATAAAAAAGGGTTCCTTAGTTTTACGTGTACTCATATTACTGATTGCCTAATATGGGGTTTTACGTGTAAACATATTAGTGATTAGTAGGTTAAATTTGTAATATTTAAACAAATTACATTTTTTTAAGAGTGCCAAACCGTCCAATCACGTGAAAACAATGGTTACATTTTGTTATAAACTTTGTTTTTAAAGTTGATGTATTATGACTGAATAATTTAAATTACCTTGAGCATTGACCATGACTATGCACGCAGCTAGGGACAGAAATCCCCGCATTAGAACACTCAACCTGCCCAACATGGTTCTTCAGCGTCGGTCGTTACCATGCTTCGTTTATGTCTCATTGGTCTCGCTTGGAAATCTGCAACAAAACAAAGACAAAGTCTCAGTGAATGAGTTTTTCCAAGGCATATATAATAACATGTATGTGTTTATTGATGTTTACACTCGTCATATACAGGATGTCAGTATATTGCGGGAAAATATTTATTGCTTAGAATGATTGCGTAAACCCTGAAATTTACGTTTTCACGTAAAATTATGTTTTATAGGTTTCTTTTATATTTTGAAATTAAATAAAAACAATTTATCTTAGTTTCCTAATACATTATATTACGTTTTAATAATAAAGAAAAATCTCTACATGGGCTTAATGTAGGGAATGACTTGGCTGCTTACATGCAATGTGATCCAAACTATCTCATGACAGACGTGGTTGGTAATTTTATATACGAGTAGGTTATTAATATAAGAAGAAAAAGAATATAAGGTTATTAATATAATTACACAATAAAAAGAAAAAACAACAAGAACAACAACAAGTGAAAAGGGATGACAGGCTGTTTTTGAAATATACACATTGATATACTCATATTCACATGCACACATTTATATATATACATATATACACACATACAAACATATGTTCACATAAACATATAACACAGATACATAAAGATATACACTCATAAATTCATTCACCTCTGTGTTAATACACACGCATTTAGTTAGTTATGTTATTGAACAGATTGCACAAATAGTGCAAGTCATGATAAAGTGTAGAGGTGAGGGAGTGCCAAGTATATCGCTTCCATGCCTAAAATTTTACTAAACAATAACAATACAATAACACGTCATATACTTAACATAACCACTGCTTTTTGGCCTCCGGAAAATCAAAACTGCACCTCGTGCTAAAATCGTCATGGACTCAGGATTTGAACCTAGTATGAAAATGCAATTCCATACCATGTTTGATAAGTAGTTTCAAAAAACGCTTCACCGTCACTGTAAAGGAAAGTAAAACATGGACAACCGAACTAAATGCCAACAGGTCTGTTATGGTACACTGACGGACTGAAGTCTGGGAAAGGAACAGGAGCTGGTGTTCGCGAAAACCAAGATGAATATCAGGATTCATTTAGGTACTGTACTGTTTTCAAGCAGAAATATACCCTCCATTGGCATGTACACAGATCATTCGGAAGATGCACTACAGACATGAGAACGTTTACATTTTCTCCGATACCCAAGCAGTGCTTAAAGCGTTAGACAGGTATCAATCTCATCCACAGCTAGTATATTGGCACAAACAACTCAACAAGCTGGCTGCACAAAATGACGTTCACTTCTGCTGTAATGAAAGAGCCGTCTTTCTTGGTAGAAAGGGACCCAACATCCTATCAATAGTCTGGAATCAGTGTGTGACATCTAACGGTAAAGTTCTCTAAATTGGGTGAGGAAAACTTACCATATACTTTGGAGCAAATTCGATTTAAAACACAACGGCCAGACGTTGATAACGATCAAGATAAGAGCATTAGCAATGGGCAAAGGTCAACTTAGGCAGGTAATTTGCTTCATTACAGGTCATGGTATGCTCAGGAAGCACATGAAAGCTGTACGCCTCTACCAAGAGGATGCAGTATGTTGGGTATGTGGGAGGCAGGAGGAAACTACCAAGCATGTAGTATAATTATGAACTTCATAAACGATGCGGGAGAAATTTAATAGCCGCTCATCAATCAAGTGTCAATGAATCAATGGACACCGTAGGCTCAATTCTCAGAATAAATGATTAGAGATAGGTCTTACTGTCTAAGCTATAATTGTCCTTTTATTGAAAAAATAATGCAAAACTCCATAGCGGCTGACGTGCTTTGGGAATGTATACATTACACCCTGCTGCAAAAAAGAGTTTGAGTAAATTATTCATGGTGGGGACAAGTAAACAAGTAAAAGAATGTGGTGGCTCCCAATCACGATATTACCATACATCTTCTGATTGGAAAATATATTTTTCCTACAGCTGGCTGTAAAACAACCAACAACCTTCTTTCAAAGGTTGGTCTAAAACAGCTGATTAAAATGTAAAGGTATGTTCTTATAGGGTCATAGACGCACACTAAGAAAGGATTTTGCCAAATTTGATTTTAAAGCGAAAAATAGTAAAATTAGGTGGTTCATTCCCTGCCCTGTAACTTATAAAACAGCTGATTCGGATCAAAAGCTTAACACCATTTTAGATTAGGCCTATACTGAACCAACTCACATTTCTTGAAAACATTTACAGTTACTACCACAGCAATCTACTTGGCAAATTTAGAATCGGTAAACTTTTTTAACAACCAACAGTGTTTTTAGGTTAGGTTTGTGTCACTCTATTATATAAAAATCCTGTCATCTACGCAAAAAAACCTGTCCTTATTGCGTCATGATCTAGGTACCGCAACCCCACCACCATACCTCGATCCAAGTGCCTCTGTCCTAATCAATAGTAGTGTCATTGAAAATATCAGAGTATACAATATTGTAAACTGTTTGCTCCACTGTGGGGGTTGGTGAGCTAAGCGAGCAGGTAGTGGAACCCCCTAGTATAGATATAAATAATGGTTACCAATAAAGAACAGCTGTTACCTAAACTAGTACATGAACGCTTCTTCTTCTTCTCGTAACCTCAGCTTAAGCTATTTTAAGTGTGCTATTTCAAGTTACTTTAAGATTTTAAGGGTCTGCTCAAGTAAACGAGAAAGCAACAGGAAACGCACTTCCGGTATCACTTTATCCCTATCTAAACGGTTCAATTTCTTGCAGCTGAACGATTTGACATTGCCTCATTTCAAACCATTTTATAAGTCTATATTTTGTAATTGAGTGTTGAAAAAAAACCTGAATATTCTTTATAAAATTTCGGATCCGGCTTGCAAATTATTTTTCATTATTAATTTTTTATTGTGTTAGGAAAAAAATTCAAACTTTGTACTTACTAAATGTCAGTTACTTGACAAATGAAAGAAATTTAAAAAAAATTAAATTGCAAGACGGATGCGTATTTTGACTGTGCTTAAAATGAGACCTTGCAAACAGTTTTATGATAAAAAGTAAACGAAATAAATGGTTTGAAATTTAACATTGCTCTTATGGGATAAAAATCCATTTTATTTTTACTGGAGCAGACCCTTAAGTTAAAATTGCCCAGAGATTTGATGAGTTCGCCCGCATATCGCGATAATGTATTATAATACGAGATTGCAACAATTGGACATTTAATATTATCGTTTCAAAACCATAAAATCTAATAAATTGAAATCTTGTTTAGTAATACTAAAAGGTTGATTAAAAATTGAATTAAACTGATCATTGTGATTTTTTATTTCAGCTGTATAGAAAATATTGTGTGTAATTCGGGCAAAAAATACAGTTTGTAAAAGTCAGTTTATACTTTTAAATACAAAAATAAAATCTCCGATTACAACTTTTTACTTCTTGACACATTATCTGTGAACCAAATTTCTACTACATTGCTGGAACACCCTAAAATGTTTTGCGGACCCTGATCGGTGCTCATTGACCACTACCTTAAATATCACCATAAGATTCACTGTAATAGCTCATCTTTCCTATGGAAATTCGCTAGTAAGTATACTATTTTCATATTAAGAGTGAGCAATACCAGGAGGAAGCAGCCCCATATAGTATTTTTCATCGATTTTGAAGATAATCTTTTGTAATTTGCAGGAAATCGTTCATGGACACCCAAATAATGATTCGTATAGGACAAAACTGGTAAATTATCAATTTTCATTAAAAATGTTTCCTTATGCACAAGACGAAAACGTGATTTTCAAAAGAGTAAGTTGAAAACAGTAAAACAGCTAATTTCGATACCTACAAATTATTAATTGGAGCTTTCTACTAATTTAAATGACGACTGCAAATGGCGGAAATAAAAAAAAAAGACCACCATTAGTAAAAACGTAAATGTACAAGCGATATTTTAGTCATGCTCGAGCGTCTTACCAATGCAATATCTTAGGCCAGCTTTTTCAAGGCTGACTCCGCTCACTGAATTCGATACATTTACTTGAGTAGTAATGTTAAGATACAGAGGTTTTGTTAATGTTATACTGAACACATAGGTTAAGTGTATTTTCTCTTGTGTATATAAATAGTTGACCACAAATACGACAACTGTCAAAAACTTCGTATTTTTATGAATTAAATCAATTCATTATTCATATAAAATTTTAGTATAGTGTAAAGGGTTTAGTTTACTTCTGAGCTTAACCCAAAGACTAATATTAAACAAAATATGGCGAATATCTAACTTTCTAATTGTATTGTTCTTACTGCACTATTTCTACTTAATCTAATTTTGCGGCTCGACTGTGGTAAGGCAAACATTCTCGGACAAACCGCCAATAATTTAATATCGAGTCCGTATGGAAACACCGAACGTTATCAAAGAAAATTGAAGGCTTTCTCTTGTATTTTAAATAGTAATATCACTCTATACAGTCATTACTTAAGCTACCGCTAGTTTTATGGTAATCGATTTTCTGATATTGATTAATGACATTCCGCTGAGGATATTAACTGCAGTATAAACCGTTGTGACGTGATTAGACGCCGGAAGACTTGGAAGAATCTGTTGCACGCGAGTGCAGTCCGGGAGCGAATCAATTATTTCACGAGACTTGAATTAGTATGCATGATCAAATGTCGACATATGTAATGAAGTAGCACAAGGCTGAGTTATGTGTCATTATCAATGAAATATCTTCTGGAACGGTCTCCGCGGCAGCTTTGGGGTAGACGTCCTCGTTTGAGGTGTACGAGAATGAGAAGAGCTCGAAGACAAATGTCACCATATTAAGGACACAAGGTGACCAGGCGAAAAAGACAGCTTCCTATTTATTGTAACGTATCTGATTTGATTAGAAAGTCAAAATAGATAATTTAAGTAATTAAAGATATATAAGGTAAAATTAAATAAAGAAAGTAGTACTAAATAAATAATTATTATTTAGAAAATCTAAAATTATTTAGTGAACTAAGATTAAAGTTAACAAATAAAAGTAGAATGTTACTTTTTCACTATCAATAATAAATAATGGTAAAATTGTATAAATAACTAAATATAATGATTGTAAATAATAAGTAATTAATATAAATATATTTAAAAAGGTGAATTACTTAAAGACAATAAATTAATACAATACTGTAGACGTATTCCATTTATTTTGTGTTTAATATTTAACTTATAAAAATAAAAACCAACACAAAATATAAAAACAACCTTTCATGTGCATCGCATATTACTATAAATCTTGTACAATTTTGAAAGTTTACTTTTAAAATGTCATTAAAAAATACGAATTGTAATGCCCTAAACTTTGTTAATTAACATATTAGAGCAATGAAATAACTTACAAACAATAAGCTTTTTAGAACCTGAAAAGCAAGTTTGCAAGACAACAAATACATAATATGGTTTTTATTTTTAATAATTTATTTAAATTAAAAACAGTTATTAGCAAAAATAAAATGACTATAAGAAGAAAATAACTTATTCCAAATGAAATCACTTTTAAAATAAATTAGCTGTAAGATACTAATAACTACTAAATATTCTAAAATAAACGCTCAAATTGCTGTCCATTTACTGTTTGACAGCATTTACTAACGATATTTGGGAGTATTTAAAAATTTTGAGTTACAGCCATTTTGATTTCGAGTGGTTAAACCAAATACAGTTGTATGGCATATCGTTTGAAAGCTTATTTAATTCTGAATCCAAAAAGAAGAAGAATTATTTTTTTTGTAAATAGTACAGCAAAATGGGTCAACAAATCCGCCATTTTTAATTGTTTAAAGATATGGATGTGAAAATTTCACCGTTGGTTTTCTCTTGAAATTCTACATCGAAATGATGTATCACATGGCCACCTTACCATTAAAAAAAAAGAAATTTATATTCAAAATTGCGGATAATTTGTTTGAAATCTTAATAAAATAGTATTAATTAGGTCCACATAGGTTTGGCAATATAACGTCGCAAAAAAAATAAACATCGTGTGCAGCGGTTGAAGTTTTGAAAAGTATTGAATCAAACCGTCTTAAAAATTAGCCTCTAAGAAAACCTCCACAGTCGCAAAACTGATAAAAATGTATGCAATCCTGAAAAGTAGCAAGTTCTGCGCTTCGCGCCTCCCTCTTGGTTGTGCACAATTGTTAATTTCTTCAACACTGTTTGGTGGGAATGGCTATTATAGCGGGAAGTAAGGGGCGAGGAGACACGATTACCTTTCTTCAGACATTTACTAACGTAGCTTCCTGCAGGTATGTTTTTTTTAAAGTTTATCTTCTATGCTAAGTTTAAAAGTTTGTGTGCTCTGTACGATTGCACTAAGTTGACCATACCAGGTTTTCTGCATTTATTAAAATAAATCCACCAGGCCTTAAGTACATTTTCTCATTCGCTCATACTGCCACTAGTTTAAATATTATAAGATCTCTCGAAACAGCTATTTTGACCATTTTAAAAGAATTTAATACTATAATCATTTACTAAACACTGCTTTAAAGTTGAAGTTTAGAGAAATATACAAAGAAATCCTTTCGTGCCAGGGCTTTGTTTACCTTCTCTGTTCTAAAGAAGAGCCATAAAGGTGAAGGTTGGCTATATTGAAACGCTACATAGTACACGTGGAAAGATTGTATGAGGAGAAAATAAGTTTTAGTAAAATAACCATCGTGAGACATCGGCTTCCATTCTTAATAATTGCTTCCATCCGGCTTTCCTCGAAGGCGAGAATATGAGTAATGTGTCAAATGTATTAGTGTAGTCACGAATCCTGAATTAACTTGAGGGTGTATCAAGAGAACGTTGTAGGAGTTTTATTACATCTTATAGAAAACATGCTGTTAATAATCTTGAAGGACAAGAAGGTAACAAAACAGTGTTTACAGATAGATGTTTAAAAAGTGTTTCGTTCAATCAAAATTATACCGGTTGTTGAAAATATAAAAACTGATTCATATTTTAAAAATAATGGATATGAATAGAAATGCAACTATTTTACCTTGTATATTTCAAAACGTTATTTTACTATGAATTCGAAAATTTACTTAACCTTCTTCTCCACCATCCTAGAACTAACATAATTTTTAAATAGGAAGATGAACATGGAATTCCGAGAGATCTTTAAGTGTGCCAACATTGGCATCTCAGAGATTATAGATTTTACAGCAAAGTTTAAAATGGGGGAATTCACCTTAATCGATGTGGGCAATAAAATCCAATTTTTAAAAGTATCCATTTAACAATATGGCTGCCAACTTTTGATGACTTTTTTCATTCTCTGCGTTTTATTTATTTTTTATAAACCTATCCGTTTTCGTGTACATTGGACTTCAAATTAGAATTTTCGATTTTTGAAACGGATATATAGGACCTAAAAATATAATTAATTGCCATTTAAAAGATGCTTGAAATGCCATGTTCTTTAAAGTCACACTATAAAAAGTACTCATAAAAACATATTTATATTTAAGGGCCAGTAGAGAGTTATTTGTGAAAAATTTAAACTGACTGTAGCATTAATTACATTTATTTTGTAAATTTGTGTCCTTTCACGGTTATGTTTCGGATAAACCTTCTAGCTTGACCACGCGTTAACATCTCCCTAAGAATTTTCCCGTATAGTTAAACGGGACAAAGGCAGTTTCAATAAAAATAAAAAAATCATTTAAAATTTGTATCACTTTAATGCATATAATGGAAAACGTAAATTGGTAGGTATTTGTAAAATAAATATGATTTTAATTATGTATACAAATTTAAAACATCTACTTTGTTTAACGCGCACATTGCCAAGTTTCGTTTCAATCTGGTTCTGAATTGCGCTGTCTTGCCTTGTTTAAAAAACCACTAAATAATAACAGCACTAGCACTATTTTAAGTGTTACGCTTCCGTGGTCGTGCTCCAAATAAACCTCCCTGCTTCACCACGCGTTCAAGTCTCCATATATCATACGCAGACACAAGAGGGCAACATCCTTCTTACATAAATAAGTTAACCTTGCATGGTTCACGGTATTTGCTTGCGTTACCGTTAAGTTGCATCAAACCAACGACGCAGGAAGCCTTAACTGTTACAAAAGAAAATGTTATCAGTTATATCTACGGCTTCTTGCGTTAGTCTGTCTTCCACGGTTGTTTACCAACTACAACCATTAATGGCAACTTTGCTGCCAGTTCAGTTATTTTTTTAAAGGGACCTTGTAGTGCCTATATTGCCCATGTTGAGCACAAAAACGTTTGATACCATTAAAAAATCGTATACATTTAGAAAGCTTACATTTTGTACAGATTAAAACAGTTAGTTGTAGTTTGATTATCGTCGTTGAAAAGCGTTTGAGTTGATAAACGTATTGGCTGTGAGATTCTGTGTTCAAATCAATCATATCTTCTTACAAGTCAAGCTCAATATTTATTTACACTTATTTTAGACATTTTTAAACAATATTAGCCTATTTTTGAGAACATTTTAAAATAAGCCACTTTCTAAAGACTTTAAAAAACGTCCAATAAAAATCCCCTTTAGTATCAAAACACTTAAAACAGATTTTTTTTGCCAATAAAGTAGGTAAACTTTGTAGGTTACAGAATAATTGACAACATTAAAAAAATAACTTATAGCCCAAGAGGTTTGTTAGGAAAGTGATTTAAATATGATTTTTCGGAAGAGATAAAAAAATAGCAAACAACATTCCAACACCACACTGAGCAGTTTATTCTTTCTTCTTGTTTCAATTTTTTGCTTTTCATATTTCTTTTCTGTTTCCACTTCCTCTTTCAGTTTACACGCCAATTGTCTTTTATTGTCAATTTGTTTTAGGCCTATTACACAGTTACTGCAGCATCCTTACATAGTTTCTGTAACACTTGTGCTTTACTAAAGCGCACCCTAGTAAAATGAAATGCTAACATCTAACACTCAATTGTTTATTCCTACATAGTTGTTTTTATGATTCAGGTCCAGTTAACGTCCTTAAAGGACTCATTTGGGTTTTGAGTTCGTCAACTCACAACATTTTCAGGTCAGATAGGCCTCAGGCCTATATTTTATGAGGCACATGTTTATGAGTAGCCTATATTTCTCACCTGACATTAAGAAATTTTAGTACTCGCAATATGATAGTTCTCTTTTGGGGCAGAGTTCATGCTGAGGATTAACTTTTGAACAAAAAACGAAAAACAAAGTATAGTTTACAATTAATCGTTTTCTAATAAAGATGTGTGTTAAATATTCATGTTTTTCATATTAAAATCTCTAAAAGAGGTGTAGAATTTACAATAAACAAAACAAAGTATTCATATGTTTTCAATTTTACTAAAAAGTTTCCTTAAATTGCTTTTTAAAATTTAACGCTACCTATTCAAAACGTTGATTCTCTGCAGCAGAGCCGTACGCATCTTATTTAGAGGAACGGCGTTGCGTGGCGTAATCAGTTTGTTGTCGTCTACAGTTAGAAATTAGTTGCCGGAGTTAAGGTTACTACTATTTCTAAAAACTTACCAAAGTGTTGATGTTTTTATAAGGAGAACGTCACGGGCGACCTTACTCCCTCGCCAAAAGTGAGTGATGTTTTTGGATTTCCACTGACCTTAATCCATAATGGCGCTGACCTGTTTGCCCGGTCAATCCACATAATGGAAATGATCGCCACGATGAAAGTGTATTATTTGAAGTTTTCCCTCCGAGTTCAGTCGACTTGGTGATTGAACCGTGCAAATATCGTGCCAGCCTGCTTAACTAATGTATACACTGAGCATACTGTAACCCAGTCTAATCGATTACCTTACTCTCGTCGCTGCATTCTAGACGCAAGGATTGTAGTTCCCATCGCCCGAGAGTACAGTTTAATCAAATAATGACCAAGCTATAACCGAACCTGAAGACTTTGAACGATAGTGTTTATTAGGGTTCCGCTGTTTAAAGAAAAAAATGAACCATTTATAGGATCACGAATTTATTTACTGGGGGTCCCACGATGAAACGGACAAACTTTCAGGGCTAGTTCCGCATAGGTCTGGAAATGCTTCTTTTACCATCTATCCGCCATTTTATTTTTTTGAACTAAATAACGTATATCTATAGAACGTCTTACCTATAGTGCTGAAAATTTGAATGTTAGTAGTCAATATAAAGACAACAATATAAAGACAAAATTTTCAAAATTTATTTGCCAAAAATCTGTTAAATAATTGCGGCCATTTAAACATTTTAAATGATAATAACTCAAGAACCAAAACTTTTACGAAAAAACGTCAAGGTACAATTTTGTAGTTCGATTAATTCCCCGTCGAATGATATAAGTTTCAAAACTGAACAAAGGGTAACAGTAAAACATGGTCCACTAGTTCAAAGGGTTCAATATCCATAAGAAGAAAGCGTAGGCAATCATTAATTTGCAAGATAAATAAATTATGATGGAATTAATGTATTTATTCTTTCCATTTTTTTAATAAACCCAACCGTTTCCGTGTAAATTGGTCTTTCATTTTGAAAGACTCCAGTAACTTGGGGATGGTAGCTACAAAACAATTCCCATTTCAAAGATGCTTAAAATTACATGATTTATCAAATCGCACTAAAAAATTTCTTTTAATGGCTTTATTTATTAGGATTCCGCAATTTAAAGGAAAAAGAAACCCTCTATAGGATCACTAATTTATACACAGAGTGTCCGACGAAGAAACGGAGAAACTTTCATGGTTTGTTCCACTGGTTGAAAATGTGCATATAAACATAGGTCTTTAAAAGCAATTTGTATCAGCTGCCCGCCATTTTGTGTTTGTATTAAATCTTATAAATCTTTAGAACGTATTAACGATTGAGTTGAAATTTTGCACTAATCAATGTAAATACCTAGTTTGGACAGTTAAATCTACTTTTTACAATAACAAGTTTCAAAATGGAGGGCATTTAAAATTTTAAATGAAAATAACTAAACAATTTCTCAGCGTATCTCATCTTGGTAGTTTTTTCTGGTCAATCAGATATATCTATGAATGGCATGTGAAAGAACATTTTAAACTTGTTTTCAAACACATTGTTTCCTGTGATTTATTTTTTATATTTGAACTTGTTGAGAGAACGTTTATTTTGCGGGGATAGCGCTGTCAGGTCTTTAATTCCTTATCCAACCAGGTCTTTGTGTTGAACCATTCAAACACTTCATACCAAATCGTTACTGCCCTAACATTTCCCTGCATAAAAACAAACGATTACTTCAGCCCAATCAGAGCAGTTAATGGCACATATCTAATAGCAAAACACCAGGCAAAGTTTCAATACTTCCTTTATTGCCCGGTTACAAGACAAAGGCGATCTGTAACCCTTGATTGCCTGAATGCATGATCGTTGCATAACACTCTGGTAGGTCAGTCAGCTGCATCACGCGTCCGGGAAAGGAGGTCTTGCAGTTACAGTAGGTTCCAATTAATTGTCCTCATGGCTTGTTTTGTTGTTTGACGATAATTGGATTTCCTGACATATTCATTCCAGAGGCGAACACGCAGACTTACATTTCAATATTATGGTGAATGTGTAATATTTTAACCTTTTACAGATCAACCTTATGACTTGAATATAAACGCATAATTTAAATACATTGCAACGATTTATTGTGCAGTTCTGACATTCACAGATTTGATGTAAGTTTCAAAGTAAACGAGTTTGTTTAGAAGAAAAACTGTTCAACTTCGAGCAAGCGTGTTATGTCATTGTACTAAATTCTATAAAAAATTGATGAGGTAAAATATGGTGACTCAAAGACTATGAGAGATTGTTTATAAACGCGCTAGGAGAAACCCCTGCGTGCTCCGCACGCCAACCCTATTGGAACCTTCTATATACATAATCATGTTATCTTTTCTTTATAATAAAGGTGTAGGATTAATAATAACCCCAAAGCTAAGATGGTAAATAATGTTAAATGTTCAAATAAAATTATTTTGTATATTTTATAACAGCAGTTATAATAAAGGTTAAAAAAACCAGCAAAGTCAGGTCTACACTTTAATAAAAACCTAACGTAAAAGTTAGAAATACAAATAATTGTTTCAAAGTTTGAAATCAGCTGTTAATGGAAATTGTTGGAGCAAACAGCTGTTTTATCTGTTATTTTATTCAATTGGTTGCTATGGTAATAAATGTAAATACATGTTTTGGTTCATCAGTCTAGACCTAATCTAAGATTTTTTCCGACTAAATTTAAAAATATTGTAATAAAAACGTTTTTATCAAAATGAATTATAGCCTATGTTATTCAGGGATAGTGTAGGTTTTTATTAGTAAAACAAATTTTTCAATTGGTTCAGTAGTTCCAGAGATTACCCCCTACATACAAACAAACAAATTTTACCTCTTTATAATATTAGTATAGATACGAACGACAGCCTTTTGTAATGACCCTTTTCATCTCGACTAGGCAGGAAGGAAGAAGGCTTTTTGGGCACCCATCACCCACTATAAGATAAACACGAAGTGGGAACCATGAGGTTCACACGATCAATTTCCCACAATGAGATAAATTAGTCAATACCAAATTCACACCCGTTGGTGAAAGAAAATTTTAAATGTGCTATCGGAATTGTAATTCTATTTATAAAATTATAATTTGAAATGTTCTCTAAGCTTAACAAATTATATAGTATGATTATAATATTAAAAATGGTAATATATTGAAAATGAATTATACATAAGTACCAAAAACAAATAAATTTAGGAAAAAGCCATCCATATCTATATTCATGGTGCCCCACTACGACACGGATAAACCTTCAGTATTTGTTGTTCCGCTGGTGAAACTAATATAAAATTTTATTTAAACATAGGTCTGGAAACGCTTCTTTTATCAGCTGTCCGACCAATAGTTTGACGGGTACAACATCCATAGGAACTAGCGTATTAATAAATTAAGTGTTACGCTGCTGCCTTATTGTTACAATTTGTTCAATAGTTTTGGCAGTTATATTATTCGATAGGAAATTTACTCTAGATATTTATGGTTTTTTTGTTATTCTCATATTTTTTTAAAAATAGTCGCCATTTTAACAAGATCATTGTAATAAATTGATTTTTTTATCAAATTGTGTCTTTACACTGATTATTAACGTGCAAAATTTCAACTAAATCGGTTAAGCCTTTCTGAAGATATTATTTATTTAGTACAAAAATAATGGTGGATAGATGAAAAAAGCATTATTGGACATATGTTTAGAGGAAGTGTTTCCTTTTCTTTGACCTACATGACCAATAGGTCCACGCATTTCAGAATTACAAGGTGCGCACCTAACCTAGTGAAAAGCGCCTTTTAATTTTAATTTCATATGAAAGAGTAATGTGTAACGGGTATTTATTTCAGTGCGCTATGATCTTTACAGAATGATAATGCTCTGATGATTGATTACGGCTCCGAAACATGTCGTCTTAAAAACTACGACTAGAAGTCACGAGGTCCAATGAAAGGTGATAAGAAATTAATATTTTTTTAGACCTAGAGAGAGAAGGCGATTATCCTAAATTATTTAGGGAAATTCAGGTCTCCGATTGGTCAAGACGTAGTCTTATAAAGAGCCCATGACAGAATAACTAAATAAGAAATTGTACAACTCTATATCGCCTTTTTTCATATCGCTACATGTTGTCACATTAATATTTTGTAAATACCTTCAACTGCGTTGTAAAGACATGCGATTATAAAGTTTAAAAAACTGACACATACTTTCTCCCTCAAAGTACTATAACATACTCTACCTTTTCATCAGTAGAATAATAATTCAAAAAACCCAAGAGTAATTTTTCCATAAAAATCCATAAAATAACGGAAAAACCAACTTTTCTCGAAAACGGCTCGAAAGATTTTGATTAAAATTTTATAGTTTATAGTACTTTAGGTCCCTAATAAACTATAAAACTTTAATCAAAATCGTTACAGCCGTTTTTTGATAAAAGTTGATTTTTCCGTTATTTTAAGGGTTTTTATGGAAAAATTACCCTTAAAAATCAAAAATTCACAAAAGTTAAAAAAAACGCCTGGAGATACCGTCGATTAGTATCTCCATACCAAATTTCATCAAAATCGGACGGCTGGTTTAGGCTCTAGGTCTGATAACATACACACACGCACACACAGACACACCCCCACCGACATCACTCTGAAAACCACTTTTTTAGGTTCAGGGGGACCCAATACGGATATTTCCACCAAAAACTCAAACTCAAAAATTTTGACGAATACAATACTTTCTCCATATACTATGGTATAGGGGGAGAAAGTAAAAATCATCAAGTCATCAAGTACATATCAAAATGACAAATGCAATGGTCTGATTAATTCCTTTAAACACGTTTTACGTGCATTCTACTGCGTTTGATGTCACAAAAATTGCGGTATTAGTGCAGATGAGTGTGACCACCATAAAATTCTAATAGAAAGACACAAAACTTAACGTTTATTTAATATAAATAAACTATACTCTTCACGTACGGCAGGAAAACATATTAATCTAACCGAAAAAAAGAAGAAAAAACTGGAATAGGCTACTTTCAGCGATTTTGCTGAGAGGTTATAAAAGCGTTGTCAGATTTCTCTGAAAGTAATAAGTGCTCCCAACATATTTATGTTTATAGAAACTAAAAACATATTGAGATTGTAGAGTAATTTTTGTAGAGGTTGCATTTTTTTAATGCAAAAATCCTTATTATTGCTGACAGTATAGAGCAACATATAATTTTACATATATTTGTGGTGGGTAAAGTTTTACCAAAACCAACCAGAAATCATGTAACCTATCATAGCTGAAATATTTACATATAATTTATTTTATTAACATATATTTAGTATATTTACATATAATATAACAGGAATTATATTTATGTATAATATTTATACATATAGAGTATAATAATTATATAACATTATACATTATTATACTATATGTATTAGCCTAATATTTTATCATTATTATATGTGTATATATAGGCCATATATATTTTATATATACAATTTATTTATTTTAATAAATACTTATATACTATTATATTTGTGTTTCCATCAGTTAATCAAATTAATTAATTACCCATTAAATTAAATCTTATAAGTATGCCGTAATGAGCAATTTGACAACACTGTCAAGATACAAAAAAGAGATAGATGTAAAGAGTTGCCTTTCTCCTGTCCTTTGATTATATTGAATATCGTTTTCTACGTTTCACTGCTGTAATTTTATTATTACGCATTTAGTAAAAATAATAAAAAAATTTCACGTATATTGTCTTTCTTTTTATTTCAATCTCATTTCCTATGGTCATCCTCATCTGTACATTTACCCAAATTCCTATATTATTTCAAAGTCAAAGTCGATCAAACAAAGATTCAATACATTATTTCGAACGCTACAAATCAATTTTGCAGTACTCCCTTGAAACCTCCGCAATCACGAACAGATTACAGTCTACAAACAGTTAAATCTCAATCGACACTTCCTGTACAATACTATTGATTGTACCAAAACTAATCGATTTGTAAACTAGATCAGCTACGGTCCGGATTAAGGTCAATATCACACTTGCCCATTCTGCGCTGAACTTTGTTAACTGAGCTAAAGCATGTTTTCACCTTTACAAGTTGCAAACTCATTCGGAAAAAATAAATAACGTTTTGACATTATCCGGCCCGGCGCGACCAAGGCCAACTGGAGCAGAAAAAAGAAAATATTATCAGTTCTTGGTACTTTCTAAGGATGCAATTAAAATTGACTACTTTGATGGTAAGATATTTACGTTACTTTTATTTCAGTTTGTAGTGAAAGGGAAAGTGTCGGTGAAAGACGTTGGACATAATTGGACATAATTGTTATAAATATGTTTCGATTGTTCTTTATCGATAGTAAATTATATTTAGTAGCCTACTAGCTGTATTTTTTCCAAGTGCAATAATGGCAGAAAATACCTTAAAGCAAAACTATCAAACAATTGTTTGCATTTTCGACAACTTAGATCACTTCAGAGAAAAAAAGTCAAATAGGAAAATTGTAGAGAATTAAATTTACATCTCCAAAGTGGTATCAGGTTGTTTCTGAAACTTATTGATACAGCTGTTTAAAAAATCGGTAAACCAAAAGTTAAAAAAACTCACACTTTTGTGTTATAACTCCCAAACTATGCAACCTACAGAATCGGCTCCGTGGCCATTTGAAAGAACTCGGAAAGCTAAATCCAATGAGTATTTTAAATTGAAAATAGGTGCTACCAGTCTAAAGTAATAAGCAGAAACGTGTCCAAAGAGGGCAAAATAGTCGACTTGGTCACACTAATGATGTTACAACTTTTGAATGAATGAACTTTTTCGAATGTTTACTTCTCCTTTCCGAAGGAGAATGGTTCAAACTCCAGCTTTGTACGTTCAGCTTTCTCAGTTGATGCCGAAACAAATACATTTGTTGAAGACGCCATAAACAGTTATATTTGTATGAGAAATACAAATACTATATTTGTATTCGTTTGTGTTTACAATTCATTAACATCTACCGTAAACTATTCTTATAGTTAAGAGCTGGTTTCAGTGATTTTTCTTTTGAAATACATTCCCAACCATATAGCTATCGGACCAATGCAGTTGACGCTACGTCATTTTGGTGCGGTTTTATTAGAACCATCTGTTGGGAATATGAGTTATTTAGCTTCGTATTTTTAAATTAAGTCATTAACATTTTTTCAGTAAGATTAACATCATATCTATTACTATGTAAATGTGTTTAAGAAAAGTGAATTCTTTACACAAGTCGTTAAATATATGAATGTTAATAGAGCGATGGAACGTATGGAAAGTGGCCAATGGAAGATGGTGTGATGTAGTATGTAATAATAATAACAATGCTTTATTAGATTGTGGTAAGGTTTTTTTAAACATAAATACATTTAACATCAATAAAAATGTGCTTAGTTATAACATTTATATTTTTTGTAGAATTATTTTGATGGGCAATAATCTTTTAGGCCGTCTGCTAGGTTGGTAAAAGTTTTTTTATTAAATGTCTATTTAAATCTGACATAAACTGTATTATACTACATAGCATACACATATACAGTTACACTAATAAAAACTAACATGCATAGTTACATTAATACATACAGTCCCTCAGACAACTAAACAAATATATTATATTTATACAAATAACTTAATTAATAAATTTCCCCGAAAATATGTTTGGTAATTAAATTCTGTATTAATCCCAACCATACTGCCCAAAATCATCCCTGGACAATATAGGAATTCCGTTTAATATAGGACAGACTGCAACGAAATGAAAAAATTCTCTTTTCCCTCTAAAATTGCATTAAGATCAATCGAAATTACCTCCATCTGCACACGATCTATTGTTTATAACTATAATCATTTCCCTCTATATTTTATAATCCTTATTGTCAGTAAAAGTAGGTTTGCTAAAAATCATGACCTAAAAAATTATCATGACCATTTAAAATTTTTACAGTAAGGTTTACAAATTTAATTTAATTTGTTTGCCCTGTTTTCATAATATAATTAAAATAATTTAACAATAATTATTGAAGCTGGCGGTCACATCTTTCAAATAAGGATAACACACCATTGATAGAATAAAGCTTTAATACAGAATCTCACAACTAATACGTTTAATTCAAACGCGTTCCAACGACAAAGTTGCCATCTTCAGAAAAGCAAGAGATACATTAATCTATATAATCCAAATACCACTGACTCACTCATGACGAAATCTCAAAAACAACCGAACGGATTGGAATGAAATTTGGTATGTTTCCTCTAGGCAGTAGGTGCTCCCTAAGAAATGTTTTTAAAAAACTCGAGTTTTAAGGGTGGGGGGTTTGGGTTTTTACAAAAATTACTAAAAATCCCCATAAGAAATACATAGTATAATATATTTATTGATATATTTTTGTTGTGAATATACATTTAACTTTGTTTTGACTATACGTTCAAAGCCGGATCGGAACAGCTAGTCAAAGTATAACTTAAAAGTAATATTTTACAGTTATAAAAAAACTATAACAGTTATAATTTGATTATTGTAGCTCGTATTCACTGAAGATGGCAACTTTGTAGTTAAAACGCGTTTGAGTCAATACACGTATTAGTTGTGAGATTACGTGTTCAAGTTTTATTCTATCAAGTATATCTTCTCACAAGTCAAACTCGATATTTATTTATAAAACATAATTAAAATACTTAATTTTAGACTAAACGGATTATTACCGTTGAAAGATGTTGATTCAAATTAAATTTGTCCGTCAAAATATCGTCTAACACTGGAATTAAGGGGACTCTATTGCCAAACCTCCGACTTGAGCAGAAATCTTATTTCGTAAAATCATTATTATTTCACTGGTGTATTGAAGCAAAACTGTCCTAGCAGAGGGTTTCGCCCCGTGCTTGCTCTTCTCGCAAATCCCTGCTGCAACTCGTAGCGAAATAAATGCAAACAGATTATTGTATAGGTATACTATGACATTTTGACGGGATTGACGATTGATTAGTGACAGAGATTTTTTATTTTTATGTAGAAGAGAGACAGTTTTCAAGTTATAAAATAGACCAAAATGTGAGCAGGCATGCAGTAAAGCAGTTCCTGTTTGAAACTGGTCGGATAGACCAAGTAAATAATAAAGTTAATTAAAGTAAATAAAGCTTAATTTTAATAGTGATATGTGTTTGCGTTATGTCATAGGACACTTTTTTCGGATTTTGTTTGCTACTACCTAACCTAAAAAAACTGTTGGTTGTGAAGAATAATTAGCTGATTCTAATTTTACCTGCCAAGTTGGTTGTGACTGTAATAAATGTAAATTTTTTCAAGGAATGTGTTTTGGTTCAGAGTAGGCCCAACCTAAAAATTGTGTTAAGCTTTTGATCCAAATCAGCTGTTTTATTTATAATATGTAAGAACATTTGTTTGAATTATAGTACAGCAAACCTTTTTCATTGATTTTAAATTGTGTTGGTTGAGAAAAATAATTAACTGATTCTAAATTTGCTAAGGTGGTTCCGATGTTAATGAATGTAAATGCTTGAACAAAAGTGTATTGGTTAATTAATTATTGACCACACTTAGAATTGTCTTGCTAAGCTATTGATTCGAATAAGCTGTTTTATCTGTTACAGGGCTGCCAGTGAACCTCCATATTTTGATTATTTTCAACCCTTAAAATAAATATTTTGTAAAATCCTTTCTTAGTAGTGCATGATAACAGTCCAGGCTTTTCGCCTCAAAAAAAAAAAAAAAAAAAAAAAAAATCTACAAAGTGGTATGACGTATTCTGTAAATTTATGAATCAGTCAGTCAATCATTCAGGACTTCTTTTATATATACAGATTGCATTGTGGTTTTTTATTGTTAACATTAAGCAAAATAATGAAACTTGTAATCCTGAAATAATTGAATTTTGAAACCTTAAAAACAGTTTTTAATATTATTTAAAATTTTGTGATTTTAACGTGCTAAAAAAAAACAAATCAGTTTCGCAGTCCTGTTAAAACATGAACAATAACTTTTCACAACTAATTCACATTCTTTGTTTGGAATAAAGACTTTTAAATGATTTCACAAACCAGCGATTGCTGATTGAAACGCAACGAGAGTATAAAATCAACAAACAATTACAAGAATCCTTGACTGGGTCCCACGAGGTAGACTTAACGATCTCACGCTTGCGAACTGGAACCTTGACTTTAATGTTTAACTAGTTCACATAATGTTTTACTAGAACTGTCGTTAGGCTTTGACATTTGATTTGTGAGAGTCAATTAAACTATTAAGACCAATAATGTGTTATTAAGTGCAATATATCAACTCAGATATTGCACAATAATTGATTGCGTATTGCCAAAACAGTAGAGAAAAACGTAAGTTTAAGGCGACTTTATGTTACAGTAATTTCGGGAACAAATTAGAAAGGTTAATTTGATGTAGTGATTTAATTATGAGATGGATCAGTTTTAAGGTAACACTGTTTTGACTTTATCATTTTCCTTTAAATAATTAAACTTTTAAATCTTAGTTTGCGTCCTCAACCATTGTAATTGTTGCGCAATTTACGAGGAAAAACAGAATGGTTCTAGCATAGCTCGTTTATCTGTGCGGCACTCTACGGCAATTACATTTGACAGTTATAAAGCGAGCCAAACAACATTAAAAAAAATTAAAATTCGAAAATATTTGCTGCGAAATTTTTGTACCCCAAAAATATATATATTATTTTACGACACTTTCGTGTCGGTATCTTTTGAAAATAATTACGTTGTTTAGGGAAGTGCCAAAAAGAACAGAACTATTATTTCGGAACTGTCCTTTGAATGCATCGTTCTTTAAAAACTCTGCAAAAACTAAGGATTCGTTGAGGCGAACCAGAATATGTCGGAAAAAACAAAATGTTAATTGCTACCTATGTTTTATGACTCATAACTCACAATAAATGGTTTTTTTGTCATCTTACCTTTTTGTCATATTTAACGATCTATTTTATCGGTAGTATAATACTTTTATCTCTATAAAACACATTGTACATTTTTTGTTCACTAGTTCTGTTTCATTGTCTTTAGTCTTTATTAACTCCGGCTTCCGCCTGAACTCGGAAAAGTAAAGTGTATAACGACTTAATAGAGAGGTCAGTGTTCCGCTATATTTTTAATGACTGATAAAGATATTATTTTCTGTTTGAACCAACTTTGTATACATAAACTTACATAAAAATTTTAGTACACAGTTAATTGTATTAATAAATTTGCAAAAATGTGCCTTGTACAGTTGAGGTTTTAACGGGGTTAATACCAACTAACGGTTTTAACGGGGTTAATTATTAGTCTAATAATTGAATAGTTGGATAAACAATGTTAACTCCAAATTGGAAATTAACATTTTTAGAAATAACATAATAAATTCACGTAATAAATCTTACGTAATTTTAGGGATTTACACTGTTTACAATTAATTGGAACGTTAGATAAATTATTTTATGGCAACAGTCAACTGACTTGTAAAAGCTGTTCCTGTTGACAGTTTCATCAGTTGGAATTGAGGACGAGTCACTCCGGAACAATTTTCTTTCGATAAAAAGAACAGTTCCGAAGTTGGAACAATTGAAGTTGGGAATATTCCGGTAAAAAACCTCCTAGCCCAACTCTTATTGTGTACAATATTCGTTTTAAGATGTTTCCGAAACGATGTTACTGCAAAACCCGCTCCTACTACTGAAGTGAATCAGTGGAGTCATAGGTGTTCTAATATAATTTATAAAAATATATAATATCCATTTCCAAGATAAAGTTGATTTGATTTGTCTTTATTTAAACTATTAATTAATTTAATTTAATTAAGTTACTTTAAATAATGTAGGTTGATACATTGTCCAAAAATTAATTAGTCTGGGCCTAGAATGATTAAGATACCTCAGAACAAAATACGTAACTAAGGAGTTGTTTCTTTTTGTTGTCCGAAGCTGGAATTGATAAGGGTAAAATGCAACTTTTGTTTTAATATTGTAAGGTTCTACCAATAATCTAAGTAGACATTTAAAAGGCATTTTATTTTCTAGTTTTATTAAAGTTATACTTCTATTGGCGCATTATGAAAAACATTATGAGAGTGAATTTCTATGATGGCAAGTGGTAAAAATCACATGTATGAACGCGCACAGGTCCCGCGAAAAAGGCTACCAACAGAATGGAGGATTGGTTGCGCATGCCCAAGAACCAATGTTATCCGAACAGTTAATGTTTATGATTACTCCTAATAAAAATTACTCTGACAAACAAACAACTTCTTGAAACAATACACATCCAGTATTCAGTTGATCAAAATTGACACATTTGTTCCCATATCTGATTTACTAAAAATTTTCCTATCACAATTTGTTTGGTTTTCAACCATTTATTTGTTGTGTAAGTTATATTTAATTTTTGTTTACTTCTTTTATATCAATGTTTTAAAAAAATTAATTCTCTCAAATATTTTATATACAATTGTATTGTCAGTAAGACAAAAAGCTACACCATCCCATATAAGATTATCCATTTGAAAAAGCGGAGCCCCTAGGCTATAAGATCCCACGTTTGTCTTCTGAAATTTGACATATTTATAAAAATACCGGTTGAAAGGGTTATACATAAGCATTTTTAGATATGTAGTTTTCAAGATATAATGTTAGGTGTGTTTTTCTTCAATGTTGATATTAAAATAAAAGATTTATTGTAGGCCTACCTATAGGTATTATAATGCAGTGGTGTTACATACTTGACAGGAAATCTATTAGGGATAAAAACTTTTATGAAACAGTGATAGAAACGTGTTTTAATTCCTGCTGTTTATAAATAAATTGTCATTCCCGCAACGGTTATTGTTTTGATCGTTGCTTCAAAACATTGATATCGTGCTCTTTTGCATAACATTTTAATATATAATTTATTAACAATATACATTTTTCTATATTAAATCTTATTTATTTAACCACACCAAAGAAGCATAACTTCTAACGTGCGAAAGTAAGTACACGCGCCTTTTATAATTTCCCGCTAAGAAAATTGAAAATTTTCTAAAATCGGAAAGTTTTGGTTTCACCCCGTTTTTCGAAAAACGAGTATTCATCAGATCTCGACGTTTTGAGGTCCTAGGAATCTTCCCTGACTACTCCCTGTCTGTATGTATGTGTGTCTGTATGTAAGTATGTGACCCGCTTATAACTTTTTAACGGCTTAACCGATTGGATCCTACTAAACGGCGTTCTAAAGAGTTCCATTAAACTTAGATTTCCTGAAAATTTCAACTAATTCGGACCGGTAGGTTCTGAGAAATTTCGAAAAAACTAAGAAATAAAAATTTTTCAAATCAGGTTTTTTTTGGAATAACTTTTAAACGGCTTTACCGATCAATTCCAAAATCTAATCAGCTTTTAACCTTGAAAGCGACGTCGATCGCTACCAGTCCGGTCAAAATTGGTTAATTCGTTCGTGAGATATCGTGAACGAAATAAAATAAAAAAGTGTTTCTTCTCAATTTCTCCGAAATTTTTCATCAGAAAAATGTTTGTTGTCGATTCTTTCAATGGACTCGAAAAACTGCATCGATTGCCGCAAATCGAATAAAAATCGATTCAGATGTTGATTTCCTAGACTAATCCCAGTAACTATTGGATTTCATCACCTCCTATAAAAGCGAGTGTACATTCGTACATACAAACGTACTTACGTACGTACGTGAGTAACATATAATGTAACAGCTGATTTCACAACTCATGTGTAGTACTTAAATAAACCCAGTGTAGATTATAGTTGGGGTTATGTTTACAACTTAAATAATTATAATTTCTAGTGAAGTTATTTTCTTAAATATGAGTTATAGAACTATTGTATTAATATATTAATAACTTCTAAATCATTTGATCTATCAATATGAAATAAAAAGTTATTAAAAGATAGTATTTTTACATTTCTTTAAATATAGTACCTGGGCGACCGTGCATCGCTCAGTATTTTTTTTAAAGGAAAATGTATGTAAAATGGAATCACATACTGAATAAATATGAATATTATTCGATCTTACGTACATATGAACTGATCATTTAAATAATAATAATTAAAAAACAAGAGTGCAATTAGTTTAACATTTTATAAGAATTGTTAACGGAGGAGGTGAAGAGGCATGCATCTGGACATGACATGCGATTGCGGAAGCATGTAAATCATGAAATGCTAAGTTTACTGGATGTAGGCGATGACATCCGTCGCCTTAGCAGAAAAAAGCCTCATGATCTGACGGAGAGTTTTTAGTTTTTTAATTCTCTCATACACAGCGAACTATTAGTAAGAAAATAAAATCGTTTGTCGGTCTGGTGGACTGGTTATGATAACCGGAGGTGTTTAGTGGGTAAAAATCCCACACTACCATTGCGTGCAATGATATCTTTTTCAAGATTTTCGCCTCCGGGGAAAAAATTTATAAGAATGTAATATCTGCTATATTATAGTAATTTTTTTGCGGTTAATCTATTACTATATACAAACATCTGAAGCTAAAATGAACAGATTAACATCGCTTTGTAAAACATCTGGATTGTATCTTTAATGTATCTATTCGCCTACTCAGTGGCTTCAAAGGTGGTATATAAAAGAAGTTCAGAGTTTACATAGGCGAAAAGAGCTACATAGCGCATTTTTGCCGACATAAGACCTAGCTCATTCGGTTCCTGATGTCAAAAAACCCCTATATGCAAATTTTCATTCAAATAGTTAAAGCCGTTAGCGAGATCCCCGAAATAAATTTATATACAAATATTCAAGAAGTGCTCCTTTAATAAGATTAGATATAATAACGTATATAAATAGAAATGTTTAACAAATAGGCCTACAGTTTTATAATCCTTATTATTGTACACATTTACCGAGTTAAAAAGCCCCGTCAGCATAGTTACGTATTGTATTCTTTATAAAACTAAATCGGTTTTATATAATCTTTCGCTTTTCAATTGCTGATATGAATTTTACACTAAACATACCCGGGTGTGGCCACATCGTAGTTCGTAGTGCTTCCTGACGGATACTGAACTGAATACGAGAATTATCTGCTGTAGAAGTCTACTATATTTACTTAAGATTTGATAGTATGTCGTAAATTGGGTTAGCCGCGAAATTCAATTTCTCGTTTAGTAAGTATGCTGGGGTATTTCTTTTGTGTAATGTATATGTTATATTCCTCCAATACGTCGAGACGGTGTCCCTTCCTCCCATTAAAATTTAACGAAGAGCTATCCTCTGATTATTTTATCGAGTTTTTAGTGCCATATATGTTCAGTGTTGTGTTAATGTGTTTTATTTAAGTATCCTGCACCTGACGAAGCCGTGATAGGCGAAACACAGTGTTTTCACGTTAGTTAAGAATTGCTCCGACCACTAAATAAGGTAATTATCTACATATATAGTTACGTAGGCCTAGATAAGTAGGCCTTAATGTTGCTTTTAAATAGTTTGTTTTTTAAATGATGTAGCCTATTTCTGATGTGTATTTAATTAATCAGCCAATAATTTCACGGGGGCTTACTAGTTCATTTAATATTACTCAATATTCATGTTCAAAACCTTAAGTTAAAATATTGTACTCTGATATACAAAGTTAGTAAAGTAAAATTGTTATCCATACTAATATTAAAAAGAGGTAAAGTTTGTTTTTTTGTTCATTTGTTTGTATGTAGGGGGTAATCTCTGGGACTACTGAACCGATTGAAAAAATAGTTTTACTAATAAAAAGCTACACTATCCCTGAGTAACATAGACTATAATTCATTGCGATAAAAACATTTTTTAAATTCAATATTTGTAAATTTAGTTGGCAAAAATTTTTAGGTTAGGCCTAGACTGATAAATTAACGTATGTATTTACATTTATTACCATAGCAACCAATTGAATAAAATAACTGATAACAGCTGTTTGCTTTAATATTTCTATTAGCAGTTAATTTCAAACTTTGTGTTTCTAACTTTTAGGTTAGGTTTTTTTAAAGTGTAGACCTGAGCCTTGCTGGTTCTTTTAACTGCTGTTATAAAATATACGAAATAATTTGATATGAAAATTTAACATTATTTACCTTCTTAGCTTTGGGGTTATTATTTATCCTACTCCTTTATTGTAAAGAAAACATGACATGATTATGTGTATAGAAGGTTCCAACGGGGTTGGCGTGCGGAGCACGCAGGGGTTTTCCCTAGTGAATAATAAAGGCGTTTACTTAGAGACACAACACTCTAAAATTGAACCAAAAATTTATCTTAAATCATCCATGCGATAATTTTTTTTTCAGAACACACAATACAATCAGACAACTTCTAAACTAAGCAAAATAGGACTATACCTTGCGCAAAGATTCGTGGCGGCTGAGAGTTTAGGACGGTCGGGGAGGTGACCCTACCCTAATTAGCCCTCGCTCGGCCGCTCCGGGTTATGGTCATAAGTCACCTACTAGGCTTGAGCACAGTCGGTAAAATTTTTTGCATTTCGCCATATAGTGTAAAAATAACGTCATTTTTTGTAATCTGCACCAAATAACAAGAACATTAAGTCCAAACACGATATAATTGCTATGCTATTAAGTATTCACTTAGTTTTAAAATAAAAGATAGTATACAGAATAAGATATATTTTTACGATTATTTACAAACTATAGCTATTTATAATTTTGTACATGAAGTGTAATCCAGATTCTCACATGAGCTAAATGTGAAACCATATCCCTGAAAAAGATAATATTTTTAGTAACATGTAGTTTGTCAGACTAATTATTGATCAAATAAAGTGACAAGCAAAAAAGATTTTCTTAATTTTGGCTATTTAATAGTCAATTGTATATTAACCGATTATTTATGTGTCCTTTATCATATATATGTGGCTTGATTAGTGCTCTTTAAATAGGCGTATGTTTAAATAACAAGAACATTAAGTCCAAACACGGTATAATTGCGACGTAATTAAATATTCACTTTGTTTTAAAATAAAAGATAGTTTACAGAACAAGATTAAGAATATTTAGTAACTAGGCCTAGATTGAACCAACACATGTTTCAACACACACAAACCAATTAAAACGTGTGTTGTTGAATTTAAAAATAAGACAAACTATGTTACATCCTAATTAAAAATAAACAAGACATATTATAATTTAATAGTAGGCCTATTTATGGATAATATACGGTAATTGATAGTGAGTAACCAATACTAACAGCTGATTTCAAAATACAAAACAATTGTTTCTATTTCTAACTTTTTCGTTAGGTTTTTGATTAAGTATAGACCCTCAGCCTTACTGGTTCTTTTAACCTTTATTATAAGTGCTGTTATAAAATATACGAAATAATTTGATTTGAATATTTAACATTATTTACTACCTTAGTTTTGAGGTTATTATTAATCCTACGACTTTATTATAAATAAATCATAACATATGTTTTTAGAAGGTTCCATCGGAGGGTTGGAGTGCGGATCGCGCTGTGGTCTCCCCTAGTTGATAAATAATTTATATTTTATCTACATATCATACACATTTAAAGTCTAAACATACGCCTATTTAAAGAGCAGTAATCAAGCCACATATATCTGATAAAGGACATACTAGTAAATAGTAGAAATTAAGAAAATCTATTTTATTTGTCACTTTATTTGATCAATAACTAGTCTGACAAACTACATGTGGCTAAACATATTTTCTTTTTCAGGGAAATTATTTCACCTTCAGCTCCTGTGAGAATCTGGATAACACTTCATGTACAAAATTGTAAATAGCTATAGTTTGTAAATAATCTTAAATATATATCTTGTTCTGTAAACTGTCTTTTATTTTAAAACAAACTGAATACTTAATAGCATCGCAATTATATCGTGTTTGGACTTAACGTTCTTGTTATTTGATGCAGATTACAAAAATGACGTTATTTTTGCACTTTATCCCGAAATGCAAAAAATTGTACCGACTGTGCCTTAAGCCCAGTAGCCGAGTCATGACCATAACCCGGATCGGCCGAGCGAGGGCTAATTAGGGTAGGGTCACCTCCCCGACCGTCCTAAACTCTCAGCCGCCACGAATCTTTGCGCAAGGTATAATGTTATATTGTATTATTTGATAGTTTTGACCTGCTGAATAACATGGTTAAGTTGGTAGA
Organism: Philaenus spumarius; assembly: GCA_018207615.1. NCBI lineage: Eukaryota > Metazoa > Arthropoda > Insecta > Hemiptera > Aphrophoridae > Philaenus > Philaenus spumarius. The sequence continues at coordinate 54,125 of JAGFPH010002192.1, forward strand.
ATAGTTGAGACATCCTATATAGTACCATTGATGTAACAGGAAATACATCGAGATAAAATCAACTCGGAACTTATAAACTGTATCACATCAAAACGAAGGAGATTAAGAATATAACATGTGTGTCGCTTCGAATCTTGCAATTGGACATGTAGTTGTGTGTAAACCATCAGTTGTGTAGGCAATTATGGGTTATTGAATAATATGTACAATTGATAAAATACACGGTGCATAGTAAATATTGAACAGTTGAACATTTTAACAGAATATTTCGCCATAAACGAATATATGATAAATTAAACATTTTTAGAATTTAACTTTTAGTATTGTCTTTACAAGAAATGTGTTTTTTAGTATTTGGTCTTCTACAAATTTCGAAAGAAATCGTGTTTATGTATTCTGGATGTGTTTAGATCGTATTGATTTTGAATTAAGAAACAATTTGATTCGAGAAGAGCTGTGAGGTTTTAGATAAATTATGTAAAACCATAAGAAAAAATTAAAATTTGTATTAAACAATCTGGTATTTGCGGCTTCGCACGCAGATGGGATTAAATAAATGAAAGGATTATCAGGTAAATATTGTGTCTTACCATTACACGCAATTTAAAAAGAAGAATCAGGTTTTTCAAATCGATTCATAAAATATTAGTTACGCAAAGTAGGTTACCCCTTAAATGCAATTGATTTTTTTATTTACTATATCTATATTAAGCATAATATGTGCCAAGTTTAAGGTGTCAAGCTTCATAGCAAGTGTAGGAATTAATATTTATTTTGATGGTTAGTTTCCCACTTCACCCCTTAATAATCGAAATGCAAATGGAGTTTAATATATATATAACCTAAGAAATAACATATTCGAATTTCAGCTCTCTAGCTTATAGGAAGTTAGTGGAATTTATATTATTTATTGAGGGGTAATTACATGATTTTAACCCCTTAGGTAGTGACTGAAATTGAATGGGTTTACTCTATGTAACATTTCTGGAGTAAAATAATGAATATTTATTATTTTAGTGGTTGGTATTCCTGTTTTCATTCCTTAAAAGCAAATTATAAAAATGCGAGAGATATTATTTTGTTATGTATCACATACACATCAACTGTGTAAAATTTCATCTTCCTATTCTCATGAGAATTAAAGGTGTAAAACCATTTCAACCCTCTAAATGTAAGCAATCGAAATAATTTTCACGGATAAACACTCCCGGCAATAATACGGGCAAGCTGTGAAATTTTTACTGAAATTTGTCGAGTAGTTGTTGAAATTATAAAGGACAAAGAAACAATAGTTTTTATATGAATAAATTATATGAATATCAATAGATATATCTGAGGAGCGTAGGACTAAAGAGGCAAAATATTCAATTCTGTTAAATATTTACCAAAAGAAACTATATTTTGTTATCAGTTGTTTGTAGATTTTATAAACCATAAAATATGCCTTTTATAAAGGTAGATTGACATAAATTTTATATTGTTATTATGTCTAAGAATACATTTGAACATTTTAGTTAGTTAGTGAAATAATTATTTAGAAAATTAAAAATTGAATTTGGAGATGGGCTTTTTTAATACTCACTTTTGGATATTGAGTTTTTGTTTCTAAATTATTTAAATATTGTTTGTTAAGGGAGAGATATAGGTGTTTACTCCTGTTTTTATTAATTATATTTTCCATGAAAGAAATGTGAAATAATTAATTATTAATAAAACAGTACTGGTTTAAGTAAACCGCAAATTTTTATAATAAAAAATGCAATATAAAATTATAAAACGTGATCAAATTTAAGTTAAAAGGCGTTGAAGTAATTTGGATTGTACCATTTGTTCATAAATTGAACAAAGTTTATTTATTTAAAAATAATTTACATTTCATGCTAAACTATCAATATACAATTTAGAATATCTAAAAAGATTGAATCCTCTGATCCAAAAATAAATTGAAGTTTTTGCTTAATTTATTTCCCATTTATTTTCTTAAGGGTCGGCTCTAGCTGTCGGCCATGTTGGTTGACACTCCATAAGACCAATGTTAAATTAAAATCCATATTTTTCCTTTATTTTTGATCGGATAATTATGAACGATATGTCATTTTAAAGCTATGGCCAATACGCATGCAAATGGCTTTTCCAAAATTAAGAAAAACGTTTTGTTTAATATTTATTAACAATTTAAAAAATTAATTTTTAATAATTTTTTATGTTGTCACTATTAGTTATAGCGAAAAAGTACCAAGCCATTTGCATGAAGAATTTCGTCCCCAAGAGTTTGGTATTTTTTTGAAAACGCTATTTGAACAATTGCGGGTTTTAAATGGATTTAGGCTGAGCAATGTCCGTGTAACCTACCGCCGCTATAGGGTGACTTTAAATATTTTTTTACGATGTAACTATTAATTATAGCGAAAAATTATCAAGCCATTCGGATGAAGAATTTTGTCCCCAAGAGTTTGGTATTTTTTTGAAAACGCTATTTGAACAATTTCGGGTTTTAAATGGATTTAGGATGAGCAATGTCCGCGTAACCTACCGCCGCTACGCTGGAGTCGAATGTTGCTTTCTGTTTTACTAGAGCCGACCCTTAACACAACATTTTAAGAGCTTCGATTGGAGTTAAAGTTTCCGGGTTTACGTCTATTGTATAAATACAGTAAATACTTCTAAATTACGAATTTATAAAACATTAATTTGCAGACTAGGTTTAACCTACAAAAATTAATCAATCTATAATGAGTGGTGTTTTTTATTGGTGATTTAGGATATTGCCAGTTTTTATTTTGTTCTTTACATATCCTAGTTGTAAGTTGTACATACTTAGAAGAAAATAATTTGTTGACTGTTTGGATCCTAATCGATTTCACCACCAAAGGCCAGACAATTTACTTAAAGATTGCAATGCTAACTCAATTTCGCCAAAATGTAGCGATTGGTAGTTTTTTCATACAAATTTAAACATTTATTTATACTGAGAACTTTTTTTCTAGCTGGCTAATATGTTAACCCTCCGATTTTGACAACCCTTCTCAATCTGTTTTAAATTAACAATATCAGAGTTTTGAAATGTACAAAAATCAGAGTTTTGAAATGAGAAAAATTAAATCAGATAATAAATCTAAAAAGAAAAAGGAAATCAAGGATAGAAAAACTATTCAGTATGATGCTGGATACTCTATGCAATTTCTTTGCTTTACCGAAAAATCATATTTTCCGATTCACAGGTACACTTTTCCAATATTCCTATCATGCTGATTTTTTTGACTGTTGTAAATTAGTCTGTAACCTAAAAAATAATTTAAAAAACCAAATATATTAAAAAACCTAAATTTGAGGATTTAAAAAATAGGTTAACATTGTTCTAAATTGTATAAAATCAGTTTGTGTTCAATTTAAACTCTCTAAACTTATTAGTATTTTCAATGGTATCTGAAGTATTTGTTTTTAATATGGGAAGTATATAAACTAGAATGTCTCCTTTAATATAAAGACAGATCTATATGTACACATACATGATGAGACATTCTTATTATTGTTTTTTTCACAGAAGTTTGAAAAGTAAATTAGCTGATTGGTCTGATTCGCCAAGGAACCGGTGTAGCAAGTGTTCTCGACCCTTGAATTGCGAGGTCACACATGGGAAACCGTCGGACATCCAGGTCACCACGGTACGCTACATGGCTTGGTCAATTCACTTAGGCAAATTTTGTCTTACATGTGCAGCCATAAAGAGTTCAACATTTCACCTCATAGAAATGAAGTCTGTAAGAAATATTTAAAGTAGAAGATTTACACTAATATAAGCAACTAGGGGAGACCCCTGCGTGCTCCGCACGCCAACCCCCAACGTAACGTTCTATAATCATATGTTAAGTTTTATTTATAATAAAGGTGTAGTATTAATAATAACCTCAAAACTAAGATGGTAAATAATGTTAAATGTTCAAATAAAATTATTTCTTATATTTTATGACAGCAGTTATAATAATGGTTAAAAGAACCAGCAAGGCTCAGGCTACACTTTAAAACCCAACCTAAAAGCTAGAAATACAAAAGTAATTGCTTCACATTTTTAAATCAGCTGTTAATGGAAATATTGGATCAAATGGCTATATTATCTGTTATTTTATTCAGTTGGTTGCTATGGTAATAAATGTAAATACATGTGTTGGTTTATCATTCACTAGGCCTAACCTAAGAATTTTTTCTGACTAAATTTACAAATAGTGAAATAAAAAAATATTTTTATCGAAATGAATTATAGCCTATGTTACTCAGAGATAGTATAGCTTTTTATTAGTAAAACTATTTTTTCAATCGGTTCAGTAGTGCCAGAGATTACCCCCTACATACAAACAAACTTTACCTCTTTATAATATTAGTATAGATTAGATTTATTTTAAATATGAGAAACTCTATTACGTTGAAACATACGCCTTGTCTTTATTTTGTTTAAAATACACGAATTTAAAATATAACTCTTGTTTCTTTTTAGAAAGAGCTAAATTCTGGAAATAGTACTAGAAAAATAAATACAATAGATTTATATAAAAGGGTTTAAAAAGCGAAATGCATTGTTCGGATCTGCTCGGTAGATACTTCGTGAAAACTTCGGAATGAAATAATAACACATGTTTCGTATTAATTCGTATATGTAATTGCATTATCAATCTCTACTCTGCTACAACATTGCAGTCTGCCATAATACCCATCGGCAAAACAATAAATGTTATTAAAGCATGATTTGGAAGTTAAATCGAATGTGGTATTCTCACTTTTCGTATAATTCCTGTTATTCGATGCAAAATTTCAAGATTTCCTTATGAAAGTGCACACATTTAATTATTGAGCGACAGCATCTGGCGTTATAATAAGAAGGACTATAATATACACCTCACCTCAGCTCGTGTTATGATCATTACCCGTGGATCATTAAGATATCTGATTATCTAAGCCCTCACACGTCAATCAACCTGTGCTCCAGTAATTGGCGGCAAGAATGTAATATTTCTCAACTGATGTTTGTTAATATGAATTTATATTCGTTAATTAACTGAATCTTGATTATATAATAGTTTGTAATGTTGTTACACCTGTCTGTTTAATAAATATCCGTGATGTATTACATTCAAGCTACTTGTGGTAACTAATCTTTATATACAGAGTGTAAAATAAGTCATGATACACTTCAATGTAATTTAAATAGAATACTATAGCAACGTAAAACCTCTACCTCTATTGTAGACCCTAAGCCTAACAACAGACGAGACACCGGTGTACGGGACACTAGTGTACGGGCAGTGTACGGGACACTAAATATACTATCAATTAAATATGTGTCAACAGACGAGACACTGAGTAGCGCTCTACCAGATTCTGTGGCTCTACGGTGTCTCTCCCCGCGAGAAGCTGGGACACCGGAAAGTGTCCCGTCTGTTGTTAACCTAACACCTATTACCTATTACAAATATCAGAGTATGCAATAAACTGTTTGCATTGGCTCCGCCATCAGTCGCCGCATGGATTGGTGAGCGAAGTGAGCAGGGGCTGAGGGGTGTTATTGTATACATTATGTTTATTAAAATTTCATCATACGCATTCGATGGGACGATGACATTAATTTATAATTACGTAAGTTGAAAGCAATTTGTTAATCCGTGTAAAAGTAATTACATACACTTCAGTAGAAAGCTCAGATCAAATCAGACACCAAGTGTAAGCTAGGTGATGGTATACTTAAATAAGTGCAATCTGTATACCATTTTCAGGTCTTCTAATTGATGAGTTGTACTGGAATTACCACATTAGCAAGCTTAGTGCCAAAATTAGCTCAGGTATATTTACACTAAACATTCTAAAACTACACTGTGGCACTACCATTGATCGACTTACTGGACTGCTTATATTAATTAACTATATAACCAAAGCAGGATGGAGGAGGGATCATAACAGGAATGAAAGCCGTAAGTTGTAAAATAACATAGTTAATATACTGTGGTACTTCCGCTTCATTTAACACCATATTATGAACAAGTATGTCATTCTATGGAATTCTTCTTTGGGAAAACTCATCAGTTCAGAATATAAAAGAGAATAAAATAGTGTTTGTTCAGCAAAAAGGGTCTTATTCCAGGGCTGAAAAAAACACAATGTTGAACAAATCAGGCCTATGAATAAAAGCGGTTATTCCATTTCCCAAAATTTATTTCACACTTTTCATCAGAAAAAGTTTTAATGAGACACTTTTTCTGTCTTTTCTGTCTTGTTTGAAACGGCATAGACCCGGTGAGATAAAGTTTGTTGTTCGTAGGCTTAAGTAATTTCGTCTGAAGAACGAAGTATAAAGATAAAGTATAAAGAACTAACCTTAAAACAGATCATATAGATTACATTAGTTCTATATAACAGTAGGCACTTTAAATGTAATATTTTGTAATTACTAAAAGGGAATTACACTATAATAACATTCGTTATAATTGTACACATTTAACGAGTTAAAAATCCCCACACAGTTAGGTAGGCCTGGATAAAATTTGTTTGTAAATAGTTTTTTACTTTCTCACTATACTGTAGTATAGAGAAAGTAAAGTGATCGCAAAAAAAATCGATGTTTAGATTTTCTTGGAAATATCCGTTTTGGGACCCTCTGAGTCCAAAAAAGTGGTTTTTACAAAATATATCTGTCTGTATGTATAAAAAGCTATACCAAAGACCACGAAAGAATACCGTTGAGGGACGGGCTTGTGTACACCGAGACTTTGAACGCTCCAATCGCCGCAGTGCGACGTTGTCACGTTCTTCCCACGCTTCTAACTGAATGCGGCTGACTCAACGCATTTATAATTCTGTAAACTGTGCGCTCAAGCCTCGAGCGGTAAATACCAGGAGTGATCGAGGCTAGTAGATATGACAACGCTGTGCGCCCATCCTATTGTCCGCCACGCAACGGTATTCTTTAGTGGGCTTTGATATAGAGCGAAAGCTATTCGATCGATTTCAAACAAATTTGCACCAGACATGTCAAGTAGGCCTGTATAGATGCACGGAAAACAGTTTTGAAAATTTTTGAAAAACAAACCCCCTTTTTAAAAAAACCCAAAAAATCAGTTATTATTTTTTTATAAAAGAAGGCTCTAACGATTTTGATAAAATTTGGCATATTTGTAGCCTTTAATGTACCCTACCATATGCAAAAATCCACACCTTTCTAAAAATTATCGTTTAGCTAATAATATTAATAATAATAACTGATTTTGGGGGTTTTTTTGGCCATAAAGGGGGTTGTTTTTCAAAACCTTTATTCGTGCATCTAATTGACGTGTTTGGTGCAAATTTGTTCGAAATCGATTGAATAGTTTTCTCTTTATATAATAATAATAATATTTATTAGTTAATCTCCTACTTTAATAAATCACCTCTCCTACCCCACCTACAATTATGACGTCACAGTGAATCTGTTTAATAATTTAAATATGTTTGTGAGTACCGTTTATTTTTAAATATATAACATATAACTAATTAATCTTCCTATGATATTTCACTCTGGCTTAATAGTATTATACATTTAACGTAATACCAAACATTTTAAACATATTTTTTAAATAGTTTTAAAATACAAACACATTTTTCCGTGTAACAAAAGCTATACTAAGAGAACAACAAAACAATTTACACTGTTTAGCGATTCATAATGTATTAAATTCTTTCAAACCGTTCATTAAAATCTCCGTGCATTGTCCGTATAACAGGTTATGCATCAAACAATAGTGACGTTTCTCATCGCATACATCGTTGGTCTGACATGAGAACAAGTTTTTATAATAAATCGGCAGAAGTTGAAAAACTATCACGTTCGCACACAATTAAGCAAATAATGGCGACCGAGAAACAATGGCAGATATCTTGGATCTCACGCTTTCGTTTTCTTGTCTAACGTTGGATGTGGTGATTCAGTGTGTATAAGTGATATGGGAAAATAAAGAATTTGTTGACCTTGGTCTTCACATTTCGATAGGCACTTTCATACTGTGAGTTTAATTTATATTATGAAAGTGAACGCAAAATGAAAAGAAAAGAAAATACATTTTAATTAATCCTTTTCATTAGTCAAAAATATAAACAAACAACTGAAAAAACTAACCAAAGAAAAAAATATTCATCATAGATGGTCCCGTTCATAGGGTTTTATCTAGTAAAAATGAATGAACGTTCACCTTCATTAACCTTAGTTTGCACAAGTTTGTTTTCTCTCGTAATTTTTATAATGTTTGTCAGTGACGATTTGGTTTACGTTTTTAAGACGGTGAAGAATATACCGTGGCTGTATCTGGTTTAAGTAAAAATATAACGAAAGTTAGGAAGTACGAGAGTATCCTGCCATAGTGGACGATATGTGCATAATTATAATGTTTGAAGCTTTTGAGGGTAAACGTGACGCTAGCACTACGATATGATCACGGAATAACTTTGAAATTAGAATATACTTCATAGACGATTTCTCCACCATTATGTACATTTGTATACATTAGTTTAAAGAGTTGAATACTTCAAACAGCATAGGCTAGGTTTTTATTAATTTCGCGTGTTTAAAATGAGAACACTGTAAATAATTTTAAAATGAATTTTTACAAATAAATTAAACGAAGAAATAAAAATAAATGA
>JAGFPH010002192.1:71741-84942 GCA_018207615.1 Philaenus spumarius
TATTGTTTATTTTCAAATATCGCACAAATTACTTTTTAAACTCGACTTAAATATGTAATAAGGTCTGAAGGCTTGATCGGTAGAGCGTTTCGGACAGGTGGTAGATGTAGAATTAAAGAGGTGGGGGAGTGACAAAGAGGGAGATACAAAGGAAGAGCTGTACAACAACACCAGTCTACGGGAAGACATCGAGACAATAACAGCAAGCTATAAAACGCTACTTTGCAACAATGCCTTGTTTACACATTTCTTTGCGGTGCTTTTATAAACTTTACGTAGTTTTGTGAATGTAAACTGAACCTTTGTTGTGAGTTGATTTCATTTTTATAATTGGACTTTTTACCATCTACCGGTATAGGTGTTGTTAGTGGATTTATCAAAATTGTTTACGTTCTATTTATTAGTGGATGTATCAAACTTTTTGACTTGTGTCTGTGGTTTTATCAAACTTTTTGACTTTGTGTCGGTGGATTTATCAAACGTTTGACTTTGTGTTGGTTTTTGAATTACTTTATACTCAAGTGATGTTACAAGCAAAGTATCTTGGATAAATCAAATCTTTAAGGTAAGGCACGTTCAATGTTATTTTGTTCTTTCTTTGGGGTTATTAAAGCGTATACGGTGTTTCAATCGAACACATTCCTTTAGATAAATAACTTGCCAAATCAGTTAATGTAACCGAATTAATTTTGTTATTTCGTTCTTGTTATTATAATAACAATCTGGTCAATGCGAAAAGTCTTGATTGGTTTACTTTACACTCATCTGATGTGAAGATTTATATAGGCTTACTTATATTTTTGGTGGCAAGCCCATTTATTTGTTTTAAAAGTCTAATAAAATTCTGATTCAGGAAGCAGACATGACAGAAAAAGTGTAACATAAAACATTTTACTCAAAGATTTTAAATACATTTTGTAAAACAAAACAAAAGATTTTAACCCATAGGCCTACTTAAAGCAACGATATAACCCAACAAACATAAAGTACAATTATTTATATTAGGCGAAACTATGATATTGTGAACCTTTAAAATTCACTCGAAATTTCATCCTAGGCCTATATTTGTAAATTATTAACATAAGGTCAAACTTTTGTGATTCATTGAAATAGCAATAACTCACAGACACATCAGAAAGCGGACATGATAGAACGGATCAGATGTATCAATGTGTACATGATCATTTACATAATAACAACACGAAACTTAACCTAAAAGGTGTAAACATCACTATATTAATACGTGAACATCGAACTTTGTCCTACCTTTTTTTAGTATTTATTATAAAAGGAGAGGAATGAATCTCAAATCATTCAAAAGGTGCTGTGTCATAGACGTCCAGAAAACTAAAATTATATGTATAAATTGACGTTAAGACAATTAAAATAAAATAAACTAGGCCTAACCTAAAATTGTGTGCTAAGCTGGTTATCCGAATCAGCTGTTTTATCTGTTATTTTATGCAGTTTATTGCTGTGGCAAAAATATACAAATATATTTTTATAAGTCATGGCTTTATATTTTTCACACACATATATGGTTTTTACAAACAAAACAAATGAAACAACTAAATGAAAGCATTTTTCCTTCCCCCACGAGAAAATATTTATAAAAACAATTATACAAACAAATACTTAGCTTTGTTTCCATTTCTTTCAAATTGAATGAACACTTATCTTTATTTATTTCCTAAATTATTCTACCGTTTAATAGTTTAATTGTTTTCTTCAACAGCATTTTACATGTTTGTATTTTTATCGTTAATTCCATCAAATTTACTCTTTACCCTTTTACTCTTAGCGTCAAGATACGAATTAAGAACTTGCAAACTGTACTTATAAAATAAATTCCAATTAATTTCATGTAAAAAAGTTGAAATTTGTTACTATACAATCAAAATTGGTCGAATCTCGACCACATGAGATACTAGTATCAATGAATACAGAATACTTTCCTGTATTCATTGCTAGTATCCTTGTGAAGTATACTAGTTGTTGAAGTATTGCAGCTGATAAGGGAATCAGCTGTTATATTTACGTTAACCAACTGGTTAATCAAACAGTACAACCTTGCGCATGCGCTATATACTATTTTGTTATTCACGTAGGGTACTCGCTTTTATAGAAGTTGATTTACGTATCATTTCTTTTCTTATTCTTTGTATTACTAATTTCGATTTTCGACTAACGATCCAAGTAAATATATTGCTTGTAATATAATATATTTTATTCAATCTGAACGGAAAGTTATGTAAATAAGTATAATAAAAATAATAATATACTAGATGTATATTTTATGTACCAAAAATTTAAAATGTGAATTTTAGTTGGAAATTACAACAAGAATAAATTGAGAATAACACTAACACCTATTTTATACAGTTGGTTTATTCATATGCTAAAGCGGTATTTTTATACAGAAAATTTCATTTTTTCCCGCGTGAATGCACACACATTTAGTTTGATTGCGCAAGTTGTGGCAACAGACTATCTGCGTGGCTTGTATAGCAACAAACGAAACAGTTTAGATACCCTTGGTATTAACTCAAATATTTTTTTAATCCTAGTGCTAAAAAGGACTAATTTGTAGGCCTATAAGAAACTAGCAGGTACTCGCGTATTTGCTCTCAGATAAGTGAAGTAAAATAATGAACATTTATTGTTTTAGAGGTTGGTATTGCCGTTTTCATCCCTTAAACGCAAAAATCAAAATGCGAGGGCTCTTTTTTATTATTTTTTTAAGGAACTAGACTTTTTATAGGCCTAAGTATAGATTGTTCTCAGTCGATTCCCATTACTATAAGAGTATGCTAGACTATATTATAACTGCTGTAAAGCACCGTATCAGCTGTACCTTTAGATTTATACAACATTTACTCTAATATAATACACGCTTAAACACATTAAACACTTTCCTCAATTTTGCTATTGCTCTGGCAATCAACTCATTTCAAACCGCTTGCGTATGATCGTGAAAAATAACGTATAATTTTACGACGTGAAATATTACGGTATTGAGCAGGTCAACAATAAACCCCACTTTAGAAATATAACAGCTGATTTCGCTCAACCTCTCAAATACTTTAACAAATTCTACTTTGAGGTTACGTTTTCAAGTTAAAACTTCAATCAAAAGAAACTTCTTATTATGTCTAAATGTTCGTAGTGTTTGTATCCGAGTTGTAAAACTAACGAAGGCTCATCGTTTAAAGATTAATCTGGGATTGGGTTGTCACGTGATCTTACAAGTATTTCAATAAACAGTTTCGTTTTATTCGTCGTTCAGGTAGGCTGTTATAGAACAAATTATTTAGTGTTTCCTTTACACGTATAATGAAGGGTTGGTCTGTGCAGTACAGGGACAGTTAGAGTGCCGAGTGAATGAACAGATCAATAATAATTGTAGACAACTTGATTACCCACCTTGCAATGGCTGTACTATAAATAACACCAGTTGATATATATATGTGCCAAGGTGTGTATCAGTGAAAGTTTGAATATTTATTTATAGGAATCGAACGGGCTAAATAAAGTCAATAGTGCTAATACAGATCATGTACCCTGCTATTCCATTGTCCTGTTAAACAGTAACTTCATTATCAGGCACCGCTGTACCCCGCGAGAACTTAGCGAACAACCCGATTACGTTGCTAGTTATAAGGTGAAGTCGAGGAGGTAACTCACTTATTGTTACAATAAGATCAACGAGACAGAACTTCAGTACTTGAGGTTTTACCTATATAAATAACTAGGGGAGACCCCTGCGTGCTCCGCACGCCAACCCCCAATCGAACCTTCTAAAAATATATGTTATATTTTATTTATAATAAAGGTGTCGGATTAATAATAACCTCAAAACTAAGATTGTAAATAATGTTAAATGTTCAAATTGAATTATTTCTTATATTTTATAAAAGCAGTTATAATAATAATGGTTAAAAGAACCAGCAAGGCTCAGGTCTATACTTTAAAACCCTAACCTAAAAGCTAAAAATACAAAAATAATTGCTTCAAATTTTGAAATCAGCTGTTAATGGAAATATTGGAGCTATCAGCAGCTATATTATCTGTTATTTTATTCAATTGGTTGCTATGGTAATAAATGTAAATACATGTGTTGGTTTATCATTCTATGCCTAACCTAAGAATTTTTCCGACTAAATTTACAAATATTGAAATGAAAAAAGGTTTTTATCAAAATGAATTATAGCCTATGTTACTCAGGGATAGTGTAGCTTTTTATTAGTAAAACTATTTTTTCAATCGATTCAGTAGTTCCAGAGATTACCCCTTACATACAAACAAACAAACAAACAAACTTTACCTCTTTATAATATTAGTATAGATAAGATGCTTTCCAAAATAAAAATAATAATTCGATCACGCAGCTGAACCGCAGACGTGAGTTGAGCGAATTTTCAAAATTAAGTTTAGGCCTATTTTTATGTTATTTATAGGGTTTCAACCAAATATTTGGGAAATTGGTCTACTCACGAAGGCGCTGAAAAGCTGCCTACTTATACGATATTTGATTGTAGAATTTGTTTTGTACCTCCGCCTCCATTCCCGGCTCACGCACTGCTTCTTTCCACTCACAGCTCTACCTTGCGTCCTATAATCAGAAGCTGCTCACCCGTGGATTTGAACCCTGTACTTTTATAATATTTTAGGTTTTTATAGATTTTTGGAGAACCAGACAGACTATAAGGTAGTGTAAAAAATCCAAAATGTGCAGAATAATCTCAAATCTCCTAGATAAAATCTCAATAAAATTTCATTTTAGTTCGAAAAATCTCAAAACAAATTACTTCTTGTCCGAGCGATATAGGAAACCAACGTGTGTACCAAATTTGGACCAAATCGAACGTAAAATGCGGCCCTTAGAGTGCGATTACATATGTACATGTATATATATATTTAAAAATGTTAATGTCACCCCAAAACGTGTTTCGGGGTCCATTATCGGTGCTCATTTACCAATCCGTTGCGTTTCACTTTAAGAGTCATTGCAATAGGACCTATGGATATTCGCTAATAAGTTGATCTTGGAAGGATACAGTGATTGAACTTTCTCTCTATTCAATTTAAAAAATCCTGTCATTCACGCAAAACTCTGGCCCTACTGCGCATGTGTCAGTGATACTCCCACCACCCTGTCATGTTCAAAGAGTCTTAATCAATAATCATTTCCCAGAAAATGTCAGAATATAATATAATACTTACCGCGGGGGTTGATAAGCGAATGAGCAGGTTTGGGGTCTTATTGTTTTGTATAATAGCCTAATTAACATAGCTAAATATTATTGAACTTCGTTTCGAGCAGACATCATGAAATAAACGTAAAGGACAATTTAAAGTAATGAAACAAATAATAAAATCACATTGTCCTCATAACAGGAAAACTAACTATAGGTATATTGATGTAGATGGTAGATGAGGAAGACTGATATTAAAATAATTTGTACATATTCTAAAAATATCCGCTTGCGAGTAAAAAAACCCAAACCAGAACAGTCGCTGACAAATATAGGAATTACGAAAGAACGAAAAACATGCATTTTGAGAATCTAATTCCACTTCCTTTTCATGTTTTGGACGCATTCCATATTCTGATGTTTTGAATTTGTAATTAAATATATATTTAAATGAAGTTTTTTGCTTCAGAGTTTAGTCGTTTTTATTACTCTCTTAAAAAGTGTTGTTTTTTGGTTCTGACATTTCTTGTAGGGATTTTAGAAATTCTGTGTCACTATTTTACGTGATCATGGTTCCATAAACAAAATGTATTTAATGTATATATGCAAGTTTATATTTACTGCAGCAATAAATTTGTCTTAGTTCTGTTTTATGTAGGCTAAATATTTTTTCTATGATAATTAAAATAAACGGTACCAGTAACTGACACATACTTTCTCACAAACATATTTAATTTATTAAACAGATTCACTGTGACTTCATAATTGTAGGTGGGGTAGGAGAGGTGATTTATTAAAGTAGGAGATTAACTAATAAATATTATTATTATTATTATCTAGAGAGAAAACTATTCGATCAATTTCGAACACATTTGCACCAAATACGTCAATTAGGCCTGTATAGATACACGGGCTTTGACAAATTTTGAAAAATAACCCCCTTTATGGCCAAAAAAACCCCCAAAAATCAGTTATTATTGTTATTATTAGCCAAACGAGAATTTTGAGAAAAGTGCAGTTTTTGCATATGGTAGGGTACATTAAAAGCCAACAAATAATCAATTTTTATCAAAATCAATAGAGCTGTTTTTTTTTTAATAAAAAATACTAACTAATTTTTTGGGGTTTTTTGCCAAAAAAGGGGTTGTTTTTCAAAACGTTTCAAAACCATTTTTCGTGCATCTATACAGGCCTACTTGACATGTCTGGTGCAAATTTGTTTGAAATCGATCGAATAGTTTTCGCTCTAGCTTTGTATACATACAGACAGACATTTTGTAAAAACCACTTTTTTGGACTCAGGGGGTCCCAAAACGGATATTTCCACAAAAATCTCAAACTATAGTGAGAAAGTAAAATTGTAAAGATGTATTAATTTGTTAATCATATGTGAATATGGAATAAACATTTCTATTTCAACACTTTGGTATTTATGTAGGAGAACATGACCATATAAAGTGAAAACTTTTCATATTCTGAAAATAAACATTTAACTGATATTAAAGACGCAATAACAGCGGCAGACAAATATTACAGAAATTACGAAAGGAAACACTTAAAGTGCAGCCCTTTTGTTTACATTTGGACTGAACCAGTTCAGTATAACCATATAAAATAACAAAATATAAAATATATAACGTTAAATCAAACTAGTAAAATGTTAATTAATATCCATTAAGAACTTAAACCTCGAACTACATTTAACGAAATATTACATAATGCGCAACATAAATAATTACAACGTTGCCAAATTTAATGATCTTTAGATTTCTCTATCCGTATATGATATTTTCTTTGTGCTGGAACTGACAGAGGAGATAAATGTACGATTACGGTAATTAACAAGACTGTAAAGTTGTTGCTCAAATCAATAATTGGTAAGCGATCATTAAAAATTATATGAAATCTGTCCCGAATAATAAAATTTAAAAAAATCGTGTCTAAGAAACAAAACTATTGTTCACATAATCTCTAATCTCCATAAAATTTAAATTGTATGCAAATTATCTAATCACGTTTAAAAACATTCCGGCTACAGGAAGCGAATTCCTGGACGGACAATGGGAAATTACAGGAACAATAACTCGTTAAATCCCGCCTGTTACACTTCCAATAGTGCGAAGAAATCGGACACGTTTCGAATAATTTGCGTTTACATTATCAGGGTGTGCTTACTGTACCAATCAGGAAGTTAAGTTCCTTAGCGAAAGAAACAATACAGTAATGTTGTCATAAAAATACTACCAGCAGTTACCCGCGGCTTCGTTCACAGACAAGAAGAGAATGGAATGAATATCGGATAAATATTAAGCCTTAGATCCGAGTTTTCCATGCCCAAAACACTCCCGCTTAGTGAATGTCATCAAAATCTATCAATAACTACATGTTCGATAAGCGCTAAAAATCACGTTTTCCTGGTTTTTGTCGCTCATAAATTATGAACGTACTGTATAAATTAAAAATCAGTTAATTATTTCAAATGTCTGCGTAGATTCTACGTAGGAGTTGTTGGTCATCCCTTGGATGCAAGTAATCAGAATGCAAGTGGTATTGTTTCCTGAAAGGTGAAGTGGAGTAAGTGGAATCATGGGGCCAAGTGTAACATCTGCTTATCAGAAACTGATACGAAGTTATTTTGAGAGAAAAGTTCTTTGGCATGTTTATTCAGGCTGTTTGTCACAGTACTTCACTTTAAAATATCAACAAAAAGTTTAGTATGTATTTATTAATGCAGTTTAGAAAAATGCTTACGTTTTGAGACGGAATGGTAGTGCCCTTTTCGAAATATGGTTTGTTCCTGCTGTTTAACAAATGCTCTTAGAACATTCCTTTTGCATGTGTTTGGTAGAGTTTAGCGAGCAGATTTTAGTGGTGTTTTTGTATTCCCTCTCTCTAAATTATTTTTGTTGTTACAGCCGTGGTTACACTACCCCCCCCCCCCCCATTTAAGGTGTGGGGTAAGTGTAGCAACAGACACTGGGGTAAGTGGAACGAGTGTTGCTACACTTATCCCGTTACTTTGAATTGCCATTATCTTAACATTTGGTTGGTTTTCTTATTTTTTTTGTGTAAGCGTAAGACATATGACCTGCAGTAGATTTAAAATAAACGTTTAGTGTTTGTAAATATTTTTTGTACGTTTAAGTGTTAAAATGTAAGTGATAAATTTATTTTAAGTTGAAATCCCATTTGGTGTCCAAACTATTGCAATCCAAGCAAAAAAGTATGCGTTTTCCACATCAATCTTTTTAGCGCAGGTTTCTCGTTAACTACTAGAGATAAGTTCTGATATTTATTTAATTTATTTTTTTAGATTGAAACCCATATAAAACCACTAAATGTAAACATTAATTTATCGCTTATTTTTTAGTTTGGCTTAATTCACCCTTTGGAGCAGTCATCAGGTCTACAGACTATATTAGCTGTAACTCTCTAAGCGTTTTTAGATATATGTTTATATGAACTATTTTAATTATTTTGACAAGAGAAATACGCCTCTGAAGTATAGTAGATTCCTCTCGAAAAAACCTGTTTCACAAATTAAATGTGCATATAACCTCACGTAAGTGCGAAGTTTATTTTTATGTTTCGTTTTATACTCAGATTAAATTTTCCGAACAACTACATTCATTAACCTACTTTACTCCTTAAAATCGAAATTATCTACCAGCGTACGAGCTTTTTTTCAGATATACAAACTTGTATACAATCATGCAAACCAAGTTTGCTAACCTATTTTTAATATCAGTAACAATAATTAGGCAAGCAAATCAATTTGATGGAATAATAAATTGTTAACATCATTTATTTCTCCTATTTTTAATTTAAAAAATTTTAAGCACAAAAGCAAATTAACAAACGTCACTTTATAATGTCCCCGTCACAAGTGAATTCCTGAATAGGCAATGGCAGGAACAATAACTCGTTAAATCCCTACTTTTACACCAATAATGCGGAGAAATCTGACACGTTTCGAATAACTTACGTTTACATTATCAGGGCGTGTTTGCTGTCACAAACGGAAGTTTGGTTTCTCAGACAAGACATTCGTATTGTACTACTGTCAATTTATAAACACAGTTCCTGCGCATATTTAGTGCGCATACCGAACAATTTAGTTGTGTCTGTGGTCAGCTTTCTCGAGTAAATTGTTCGTGACTGCAATGCCATCGGTTTTGGTTCTAAGCCTTCACGATGTCACTCATCTTTTGACAGGTCCGTCTGTCCGATCTGGACACGAAGAAATCCTCGTGCCATGAATGTATTCATGATGATTAAAAGCAACGAAATCTGGTTGGTATTAATGAGGGAAGCGAGCTTAGGTTTTGAAATCAATAATCTGCTTGACAGCTGTTGATGACTGTCACTCGTGACTTCGGTTTGTTACTCTTTCTTGCTTAACCGTTAGACTAGGAAGGTTTACATTGGGAAAGCATTGAGAACGATATCCTTCTCAACACTTTATTTTCCTTAAACTTAAGAATATCTCTAAAGTAGTGAAAGTTCAGAAGGTGGATTTAGACAATTAAAATGATTAAACTAGTTCATAAACCGAAGTGTGAGTTTCATTCCCACACAATAGTGTTCCGTGCCGCCAACACTTGTGTACTCATCTCTAAAACTAAATAAATTATATAAGGAATTATTCATATGTTTCTGCAACAATTACATACAAACGTTCTTCTTGTTTAGAGGATGACTGCAAACTGTCTATATAGCGATTGGACAAGTAAAAAGCTTAAAATATTTACAAGACATAGTGAGTAAGACATTTGGGTTAAGTATATAAGAAACCTCACAATATATTACAGCTAGGTACTTCTGTCCAAATAAATTTAAGTAAAATATCTATTTTGCCTTGGTTGAGTCAAACCTGCAGTACGGAATTTTTGTTAGTATAGAGCCTATACAAATACTCTAAATTCTTTTATCACTTCTCAGTATGGTATAGTTCGAGTGATGCTCAGAAAATCCTCTCTGAAGCCATCTTTGCCTCTTTTAAAATTGTTCACATTTGACCATTATATAGGGTGATTTTTGAAAACGTATCACCTCTATTATTATTTTTGTTTAATGGGGAAATATATACAAAATCTGATCGCGGTACAGTTTATTCAGCTTCAGGGAGAACTTTAGAAAGATGGTTTTTATCCTATTACCACATAAATTCATGGTTTTTAAAGGGTTTTAATTTGATGTATCACACACCATATTTGTTCATTACAAATTACAATGGAGGTAAAATCACCCTGTGTAAATAAAAAGTATTTAAGGTTTTTTATATTCTGGCAGGGAATTGAGGGGGGGAGAGTTCTTGTAGAAGTTAGGGCTTGAAAAAAGGTAGGGAAGTCTTATTTACTTTTCCAAAGCCAGTTGAGGTAAATAGGCAGAATGTTGACTACATAGCTGAGAAGTTATATAGTAAAGTTCATCAACATGAGGCAGTGTTCATCATCGTTAAAATTTTTCCAAATCATGACCAAAACTGGCTTCTCTCAGTAGACAGACGTTGTTGATTTTGTATTTAGGTATGTCGTGTATAATTTTGTTGTTCTTATGTTTAAATAATATTAGTACATCTCTCTTTCGAAAAACAGTAGCCTATTTGCTTCAGTTTTAATTTTTCCAGCTATTCTTTTGAAACATTTTTTATTCATTTCGGTTTTATTTCCCCAGTTTTATTTTTGATTAAAATATTATCTATTTCAATTTTGTTTTCCCAAACTCTTTCCAAACGTCCGAGCATGGAAATTGCAAAAACAAAGTTTTCAAAATATAGTAATCAAAAGACACCCCCACCAGACTGAAAACACACCGACCTATCATAGTTTATATTCAATAATAGTTTCAATCAGTAATATATGAATATTCAAACTGACAGTGTTCTCTCGCCGGAGAAATCTCTGACCAAAATAATATTTCCGCAAGCATGCCCTGTTAATTCATGCGGTCTACCTAGACCTCAACCTATAATGGTTATAACAGATGACCCAGATGCTATGAAATACAATAATTCCCATCAATTGAAACAATTTAGTTTTCCCACGGTACGATCTCAGTTGACTGCATTCAACAATCGGGCTGGCAATCTTCACAAAAACGGTACTTTATCTTTAATTTCATTAAACCAATGTTTGTATGTTTTGTTGAAATTATGTTGCACATACTAGAAAAACATTTTAAACAATAGAAATGTCGTACTTTATAAAATGAAAAGGGTTACATTATATTTTACATACTATAGTAAGCTTCGGATCTATTGCGTTAAAAACAAAGGTCTCAAATACTTTTATCTTACTAAAGTAATAGAAAATCAATGGTTATGGTCAACGATTATATCTCTAGCTATAAAAATGTTATTGCAGCTGTGCTTCTGTATTAGGACCGTTTCTGTTTTTAAAAATATATACATCTATTTCACTAACATTAACCCTCAGTTTGAAAGCCGTACTGTCGGGTGGAGGTAACTACGGAAAAATACGGCAAGTTGAAAGTCTCTGAACTATCTGATTCTAGGTAAGTCATGTCAGAAAGCTATTTTTTAGATAACGCACAACGTATCAGACTTTTTATTGGCACAAAATCGAATTAATAATTATTATATGAATTTTGAAAAATTGTCGATTTGAAAAATGTTTATCATAACTTTGAACGTTTCTAAACTGCATCCCATCTGCTTTTTCATGATCTATTAAGTTTGAGAAGACCTAACAATTTATTATCAGACATTTCTGGTGGGGCAACATTTTTTATTAACGATTTTAACTTAAAAATTTAGCAAGCCAAGGCTTTTTAAGTCGGGTAAAAAGATAAAATAAAAACATGTTAGAACAATCCCAAAGTGTTTCATCTACGTGTTCCTTAAAACTTGCTCAACATATAGCTAGCCATCAGACATTTTAGTAGATCCTACACCTCTCCCCCCATTTCCACCCTTTCGAATTACACCTCTTTCCGCATGAAACATTTTTTTAAAACTATCGATAAAAAATATATACAGTGGGTATTTATAAGCAATTTTTACTTAATTAACCTTATTGGTTATCCCTTATCATTTACTAAACTACCCTGATGTACTACCCTCCCATTTCACTCCTCCGAGTGGTTGCAAATTGTCAATCTACATACTTTTCAGATTTTTTATTAATTTTTTAAGATTCCTATGTGTACAATACAACATATTTTTAAATAAATTATTCCACCCAGCCCCTCTTCAACCCCCTTGAACTTTGTAGTGTAAATTAAATATTTATTTAAACTTTAACTAGTGCTTCGTGTTTTTAATGTAAAGTAGCAAACACCTACAAACGAATCAATTAAGGTTTATATAAACTAAAAATATTGTGGATTTTTATCAAGGCCTTTAAAATGAGGTGTCATTCAATAGGGGTTCTCATTTAAAATTTTCAACTTACCCCCAAAATACCCCATTTTTGGAATAGGGTGGAAATTTACGATACACCAAAAAACTTCATTTTTGTTCATGTTAACAATCCCCAAAGCAAATCTGTCTATTTCTATTAATAAACAAATAACAATAGGGGGGTGGGACTTTTAAGACACCTGGTATAAAGGAATCTATTTGCATATTATATAATTTATTTGCAGTAAATAGAGAAATTCAATAAATGAGTTTGCTTTAGTGGATCCTTTTCTTAAGACGAACAGATTGTTTTTATATCTTTACTACTTAGGCCTAAAATTCAACAAATGAAGCACTAGCTAATTTTTGAAATAAGTATGTAATTTTCACTACAAAGTTGAAGGGTAAAAGAGAGGGAATCGGATATTGACTCTGAGGCAATGCCACCTTACTCATCGAGTGTTTTTAGGATAGTAAAAGGCAATCAGAAATATAGTAAACCTTTCAATTAGGAAACACTGTAAAGAAATTTTCATCCTGTTTAAATCATTGATTGTGTGTGCTCTCTTTATTTTCTGTAACTTTGTTTATGTAAGATATTATATTGAAGATTTCAATACTGCAGGTTCTAACCACACATTTA
>JAGFPH010002192.1:85042-102181 GCA_018207615.1 Philaenus spumarius
AAAAAGTGCACACTGGCTTATGAGTGGTAGTAATCGCGCAAAAACCTGACATTTATAATGAAAAAATCATTTATCGGGAGTATCCTATCAATTTTGTTCCTTGTTCCGGAGACTGTATCTGAATAACTTTTGCACAGGATTGTAGTAAATTTAATTACCTTTCGAACGATATAGCTCAAAAAGTGCACACTGGCTTATGAGTGGTAGTAATCGCGCAAAAACCTGACATTTATAATGAAAAAATCATTTATCGGGAGTTTTCTATCATTTTGTTCCTTGTTCCGGGGACTGTACCTGAATTACTTTTGCACAGGATTGTAGTAAATTTAATTACCTTTCGAACGATATAGCTCAAAAATTGCACACTGGCTTATGAGTGGGAGTAATCGCGCCAAAACCTGACATTTATAATGAAAAAATCAATTATTGGGAGCTTTCCATCAAATTTGTTATTAGTTCAGGGGACTGTACTTGAAATACTTTTGCACAGGATTGTAGTAACTTTAATTACCTTTCGAACGATATAGCTCAGTAATTCCACACGGGCTTATGAGTGGGAGAAATTCTACAAAAACCTGACATGGATAATTAAAAAAATCATTTATCGGGAGTATCCTATCAATTTTGTTCCTTGTTCCGGTGACTGTACCTGAAATACCTTTGCACAGGATTGTAGTAAATTTCATTACCTTTCGAACGATATAGCTTAAAAATTCCACACGGGCTTATGAGTGGTAGTAATCGCGCAAAAACCTGACATTTATAATGAAAAAAATCATTTATCGTGAGTATCCTATCAATTTTGTTCCTTGTTCCGGGGAGTGTACCTGAAATACCTTTGCACAGGATTGTAGTAAATTTAATTACCTTTTGAACGATATAGCTCAAAAATTCCACACGGGCTTATGAGTGGTAGTAATCGCGCAAAAACCTGCCATTTATAACGAAAAAATCATTTATCGGGAGTATCCTATCAATTTTGTTCCTTGTTCCGGAGACTGTATCTGAATTACTTTTGCACAGGATTGTAGTAAATTTAATTACCTTTCGAACGATATAGCTCAAAAATTGCACACTTTCTTATGAGTGGGAGTAATCGCGCCAAAACCTGACATTTATAATGAAAAAATCAATTATTGGGAGCTTTCTATCAATTTTGTTATTAGTTCAGGGGACTGTACTTGAAATACTTTTGCACAGGATTGTAGTAAATTTAATTACCTTTCGAACGATATAGCTCAGAAATTCCACACGGGCTTATGAGTGGGAGAAATTCTGCAAAAACCTGACATGGATAATTAAAAAATCATTTATCGGGAGTATCCTATCAATTTTGTTCCTTGTTCCGGGGACTGTACCTGAATTACTTTTGCACAGGATTGTAGTAAATTTAATTACCTTTCGAACGATATAGCTCAAAAATTGCACACTGGCTTATGAGTGGTAGTAATCGTGCAAAAACCTGACATTTATAATGAAAAAAATCATTTATCGGGAGTTTCCTATCAATTTTGTTCCTAGTTCCGTGGACTGTACCTGAAATACCTTTGCACAGGATTTTAGTAAATTTAATTACCTTTCGAACGATATAGCTCAAAATCTGCACAAGGGCTTATGAGTGGGAGAAATAATGCATTTTCCTCGCTCCAACTTTTCCATTTTTGTTTGAATCAAACGACCCGCCATTTTGTGTAAAATTGAAAAATGAAAATATCAGTGTCTGGGACATCCTACAAGGACCCTTTCACTAAAATTTCAGCTATTTTGAAGCATATTTACTACCATTTTATCAAGGTGGAAAACCTCATATACTTATATACCGTTAAATCCCTACCTGAAAACGATTAATCGGTATAACTCCGCCATTTTGAATCCGATCGAAAAACAAAAACAAAGTATATCTGAAGAATCCTACTAGGACCCTTTCACCAAAAAATCAGCAATTTTAAAGCATATTTACTACCACTTATCAATCCGAGAATAAAACAGATATATATATATATAAAGTAATTTTCAAATTGGATCGAGTGTAATAGTCTTATTTTCTTCAAAAATTCGGCTAATAATTAAGTAAAAACTTGTATTTTCAGTGAGACTCTTAGGTGACTATCTTGTAGCAATTCCTATAAAAGCGAGTGTACGTACTTACGTCTGTACTTCAGTGAGCAACAAAAGAGTATAACGCATGCGCAAGGTTATATTGTTTGATTTATTCGTTGACAGATAACAGCTGATTTCGCCCGTCAGCTGTAGAACTTCAATAAGTATGTGAACCATTTAAGGTTATGTATACAACTTTTAGTTTAAATTAATTTTGTTTGTATCAACACATCTGAATCTTTCAGTCGTGTCAGCTTCCTAACATGTGCCTTGGGCTAATAGTGTGAATTATTGTTATTTTAATAGAATCAATCAAGTTTTAGTTTCTGATAATTGGCATCAAATATAGGCCTACTGACAGTGAAAACTTGAGTGAATTTTAAAATGCACGTAACATAGTTTTTCATAAATGGCTGTACTTAATATTTTTGCGTTTTAATTCGTTGATTTAAGTAGACCTATGGTTAAAATGTATAAGATTTTGTTTTGTTTTCTAAAATGATTTATTTCAAGTATTTAAGTAAAATGTTTAATGCGACACTTTCCGTCATGTCCGCTTTCTGGCTCAGAACTTTCATTTCACTTTTTAAGACGAATTAAAAACTATAGTTTTTCTGACATGTGCCAAATTATTTCGCCAGTGATTTTTTACAGGTGTTTACCAGCATAATATAAATGAAGAAATGTCTGTGGGTAGGTACGATTCAATTTTTAGGCCTATGTGTGTTCGCCTTGCGCCCAGACCGTTTGACGGATAGAGATCGTATTTAACATAATGTTGATTAAATAACACAAGAAAATAGCTAACGCCGTAAACATTTATTCGATTACTCACATTTAAGGGGGTTAAATAAGGGAAATTACTCTAAAACTAAATACCTTTTATTCTCATGCATAATTGTTTCTTAAGTGATACATAACAAATAGAGCACTCGCATTTTTATTACATGCGTTTATTAGATGAAAACGGAGATACCGAACCCTAGAACAATAAACGTCATTCATTCACTTCCCTTGAAGCTATAGAGCTGGAATTTCTTACGTGTATTTCTTAAATATTACATGCCGTATACAATGTAGGTGTGCTGTATATCGCGTCCAGCACAGTCTACCTGAGTATTTTCGGCTAATAAGGAACTCTCTAGTTGAATGATAAGTTAAGCATTTTAAATTGATTTTTACATCCCTTTACCAGGCTTTGGACCGGCTAAACGGCAAAAGTAATCTTTCGATATTTATGCGTGTTTAAAATCAGCTTAAAAGGTTAGGTAGGTAGGATGTAGCCCGCAATTCAAGTGTACCTGGTACCACAAAACTAAGCCTCAGATGGTTGAGCTTTAGATGGGTTAGGTAGTCATTAGGCCGATTTCTAGATTATAGGCGCGATTTACACAGATTTCTGAGTGAGCGCGATTTACAGATTATAAAATGTAAACGCATCGAATTTCAGTCACTATATACCGTCTAAGGGGTTTTTTTTTTATTCCATTACAATCAATATAAATTACACTTCCTCCTAGAAGCTAGAATGCTAAATTAAGTACATATTATTCTTAGAAAGAAACTCAATTTTCTAGAGTCCTAAAGGTAAATGCGGTGACTATCCTTAAAAATAAATAATTCGTAGCCTACATTTGCTAGACCTGAAAAGATTATTTGAGTTTAAGGGATAAAATATGTTTAGGTAAAATGTACACGTATAGACATGCACCGCAAACCCTGATTTTTAATTTTCACGTTCGTTAGGGAGTTGTGAGTAACGAAAGCGAAAATCGTAGTTTTTGCGATTACAGTACCGTAAGTGATCATGTGTGTAGGTGTAGGCCTAAAAGGGAAACGGATAGATCTGGACGAAACTCACTGGGTCAGGGAACTCGGACTTGAAATCGTTTTTAAACTGCGTGTAATGGTAAAGACTCACAATTTACCCGATATCCTTTCATTCGTTTATTTATATCTGCGGGCGAACCCGCATGACCTACTACTGTATCTTTAAATATGTATTGTTGTGTTCCTATTCCACAGTGTATATTTAAATAAAATTATGACTCTCATCTCTACAGCTAAGGAAACCAACAACCCGGATTACGTTGAAAGATGTGGACTGAAGAATTTACTATCTGATTCGTGACCGTGGTTCCGCGCCGTCAGTTGCGTAGCGTAACGTCTGCGTAGCGTTGCAGTTTGATGAGTGTGTAATCGTAGGATAGCGGGTCTCTGCAGGAGGAAGTTAGCATCTGAAAAGGACTAAATAGCGTAAGGTAATCACAGAATCGTCCCCCCCCCCCCCCCCACTGACACCAACTGGACCAACTGTCAGCGCAGTTGAGTCAGTCGAAACGAACCGTTAAAAATAGAACAGCAATTCCTTCCTTCTCCCCATTTGACTTGGCTACACTTCTCAGTTGTAGAAACATGTCGCACTGTTTACAATAAGCACAGAAGTTAATAAAGGTCGCTTCACATACATCAGTTCAGTCCCGTCGCAGGTCAGAGATAGCAATCATGTCTCTGTTCCAAAACATATTCTTAGATCGACTTCCATTAACTGCATTAAATTAAATTTACATTATTTAGTAAAACGATAGTAAGAATTAAAATGTTGGTGTTACAGTTGAATTACTATAGCACAATTTATTCTATTGTAAAATATTTCATTGTTCGTAGGATATTGGGTGACAGTGATATTTTAGAGGCTTTATTGTATTGCAGTTTAATACTTAATCAAAAAATAATACGCTTAGTTAAAAGTACAATAGGAAATGTATGCTTAAAAGGTTTAAAAGTATACATTCTGCTTCACCAGTTTAGTCAAAATGAACGTGAAGCTTTAATTTCAAGTAAGAGGCATTTTCCGTTCATGGCAGACTAAAACCACAGCTAAAAATAAAGGTGAAAAAACTTATAAACTAAAACATGTTCTATGATCAAGTACTATATAATTATGGTACTTACTACGTACTTGAAGCTTATATGAACTAGGTGTTATGAACTTACATGAACTACGTAATATCTTATAAGGTTAAGCTCGGTGTTTTGATTAAAATATAGTAAAACCATTAAATAAAATTGCAGGCGATACAAGATAATTCAAAAAGTTTTGTTGATCCAAAGCAATTTAATTTCTATTAAATATTAAAATAAATATTTTTTTTCGACATTTTGCCTTATTTTATTATGCATTTTGAGTATTCCCAAAATACAAATAATAATTTGTAAGGTTGTATAATTTATATGATTCTATATGCATTACCATATATATTGCTAAGAACTATACAGTATTATAATCGTGTATATATACATTCCCCTCTCCTTCTGATAAAACCGAACAATCTTTCCATACTAAATGATCTTGACTTATTTTGTACTAGGGTATAGAAAATATTCATTTTTGTATTTCCAGTTTCAATAGTATAATCCTAAGATATGTACAACTTCATAATACAGTACCATCATTTAGTAGGGATATATAATTCAATAATTAGTCGTGTTTTACAAGTCTGTCATGCATATTGTGCATACAATTGATACAAATAAGAAACACAATAAAACCAGTTCACCATAATCAAAAGTTAAAATGGAGTGCAAAATTAAACGCATTAGGCCCGTGCTTCACTATTCGTTTTGTCCGTGCGAAAAAAACGCGCGCGGCTTTTTCGTAAGACGATAATACAAGTACTCAAATGGGACATGCTCCAATAGTGTGACGGCTCCATACCCGTACGGACTCTCCGCAGCATGCTGCGGTATGTCGTCACGGAAATCCCGCGTGCGGCAATTCCGCAGAGCCGACAACACACTAATTCAAACAAGACTGACTCCATCTGCCCGGAATTGCCGCATCTCTACCCCTTGTAATTATTTTTCATTCAAGGAAATGAAGAACAAATATCGTAACATCAAGGACTACTACTTCAAATATATAAATCAGAGGAAAAGTGGAGATCCTGCTCCCAAAAAGAAGAAATATCTGTACGCCGACGCTCTTATGTTTCTCCAGAACTCCATGGACAAGCGGGGAACAAGTGGCAACATCCAGGAAGAAGCAGAAAGCCCGTTTAATGGTGACGATGAAGGTGGCGTCTCCTTGCTCATGGAACTCAAGGCGACGTTCCACTAATACAAACTACATCGAAAGTAACAAAAAGTTGTTATACTAAAAAAAATACAGGAAATGACACCTTTTCAATCTGAGCTGCTGAAGAAAATCACACACATCAAGAAACGACATCACTGCTACTGAGGTTAAACTTGAGCAGAGTGAGACAAAACAGAAATGCGTTTTTCCGCATAGTGCAGAATCAATCGAAGATCCTGACATAACGCGCGCGATTTTTCCGTATACGGGCAAAACGCATAGTGGAGCACGGGCCTTAGTCTGATTTCCGCTTCGCTTAAAGGGTAACGAAGCAGAAAGAGAGGGAAGCCGACACGTTGTCGGGAAGGGGAAGTTAACACATCTCTTGCCTCTCCAAGGCTTCTATAGTTCCTTCTATACGCACTGGCTGTGTATTGTGTTGTCTGTTATATTTCCCATTATAGCATGACAATTGGCTCTCTGGTATATGAACTTTCCTCTGTGGTCCCAGCTTCGGAATACCAGAACATTGCTCAAAAGGAAAGCAGAATGGAGGAGAGGCTAAAGGTGCTCAACCATTCAACTAAGCGTGTTTTGCAAAATATTAGAAAAAGTCGTTAAGGACCAGTTAGTTACTTTTTTAAACTTTAACAATGCTTTAAGTGACTGTCAATATGGGTTTAGACGGGATAAGGGTATATCCGATGCTTTGTTTCATCTTACTCGTAACATTAATGATGCGATCAGTTCTAACAGACGTAGCCTTATAGTGTTTTTAGACCTCGCTAAGGCGTTCGACTCTGTCGATCGTAGCAAACTATTGCGTAAATTAGCATTATGCGGTTGCCGTGGCAAAACTTATTCGTGGTTTGAGAGCTACCTTTCTAACAGGAAACAAATTGTGTCTATGTGTGGAGTTAATAGTGATCAGATCGCGGTTGACTATGGGGTTGTTCATGGAAGTACGCTAGGGCCTATTTTGTTCTTAATTTACATAAATAACTTAAGTAATTTACCTATCGAGGGGAAATTCTTTCTTTTTGCTGACGATACAGCCATTTTATTTGAAGGCGATAGTTGGAAAGATGTTGAAATTAAAGCTCTCAAAGGGTTATCGGACGTAAAAAAGTGGTTTGATCAAAACCTTTTATCACTTAATGTCTCTAAAACTAAGTTTTTACCCGTATCATTAAGGGAAAATACAGATTTCAAAAATAATAGCTTAAAACTGCACACATGTGGTGATTACATTAATAATACATGTTTATGTGGATACATAGAAAGGGTCGAGTCCTATAAATATTTAGGGGTATTATTCGATAAGAGAATGAAATGGACTGAACAAATTATGTTTTTAAAAGAAAAAATTAGAAAATTAATTTATGTTTTCAGGCAACTTAGTGACATTCTAAATTTCCATGAATTAAAACTCGCGTACTACGCGTATTGCCAGTCTTTACTTATGGGGGGGATAATAGCTTGGGGCGGGGCTTTCGGTTCGATTCTTGAGCCACTTAATGTAATTCAAAAAGCAATATTAAAAACGGCTTTAAAAAAGAGCCGAAGTTTTTCCTCAAACGCTGTCTTTGATACTTTTAAAGTGCTGAGTGTAAGGCAATTGTTTGTAAGAACCCTGGCCATTTATATATTTCAAAATTATAATAACATTTTCGATAAAGTTGATCACGAACATTTAACGCGTTCTTCAAATTTCTTTAGGATAAGGTCTAATAAGCTAATAAAAACGTTTTCTGTCACTAACTCTCATTACATAGCACAAGTTTTGTATCAAAATCTTCCGGGCAAGCTACGTCTGTTTAAAAATTACAAGTTATTTAATTTTAAAAGGCTTATTAATGGATGGCTGTTTCAATTGGGAAGGGATGCTGCCGAGCAGGTTATCTTATCTACTTACAGATAGATATGAATCATATCGTTCCCTCATTGTCTGATATGTACCGACTGAACTACTGGTCTAAGGTCCAACTTGTATTACGCTTCAATATAAATGATAACATCTTGTTTATGTTAGTTTTGCAGGGACAAATTTATTTGGAAACCTAATAATAGGTAGTAGTTTAGTTTCGTTAGTAGATTGTCTCAGCTCGACATGATAATGTTTAATGGAATCCTGTTATTTTTATTTACTCTTGTCTCTTATTCTCATTGTGTGCATAGCGACTCGTGCTCACTCACAGGCTTAGGCCCATGTGGGCATTTTTTGTTCCTTCATAATATATATATATGTAATTTATGTTCTATTTGATTATTTGAGGAAATAAATTGAAATTGAAATTGAATTGAATTGAAATTCCGTTATAATTGGAACACATGTGCAGGATCGAACCTAACTATCTCTCGATTTACTTGCGCTATACTCTGCTCCCCCGTCTGTACGCATGATGAAAACAGGCGATGATAACCGCTCAGCTTTTACGCCTATACATTTTTTTTTTAAATGAATGATATAAGAAAAGGGTGAAAATAAATTTCTCATACAGATAGTACAATAGCCATCTTTACATTTACATAACAAAATTAATAAAAACTAAACTTAAAAACTAATACAATAATCTCCACGAGGAATGTATGAAATTATAGACTCAGCATGTTTCGGGTTCTACAACAAAAGAAAAACTAGCAACTCATAAAGTGCTACTACACGACTACACAGCACTAGACAAAATAAAGTATCATTAAATAAATAAAAAAAGGTGGAATCTATAATAAGCAATGTAAATTTAAACATTATTGTATTTGTAGCCAAATCCGATTGCTATTATATATTTAATACTATTATTTATACTTGCCTAGCAATCCTTTTAGAAGTCTTTATATCGTTTACAAATGTTTCACCTTTTCATTTTCAGGCACCATCAGAACGAATACACAAAAACACACTTATCACATAGTGATACTTATTAACAGAGATTAATATGACATTTAACACATAAACAAATAAAAACATAATAAATAAAAACATAGAACGAACTTAATAAAACAAATGTTTTAAATGTAAACATAATTATTAATGAAAATTTAAATAGGAGTTTTTTGGGAAAATTATAGGCTAACTTTGATTGGCCATTTTGTTGGACAGAGTTAATTGGCCATTTGTTTGAGCCAATCGTCTTCTTTTATCAAGACCTTTAAAATGAGGTATCAATCAATAGGAGTTCTCATTATAATTTTCGACTTACCCCCAAAATACCCTATTTGGGGGGGGATTTGAGATTTATGATACACAAAAAAATCCATTTTTAATCATGTTAACAATCCCCAAAGCATATCTGTTTATTTCCATTAATAAAAAAAATAATTGGGGGGGAACTTTTAAGACACCTGGTATAGACTCATATCGCAAAGAAAAAATTTTATCTGCCTAATCAGTGGTAAAGAATGGACATTTCAAGACAGATTCTTACGAAATATTTCTGATGTTTCACTATTGGCATTTTATTTTCAAAATAAATGTCACATACCACACTGAATCCTGGATTCTACTAAGGCATGGCATATTGTTTTAGTCATGCATATAGGACACAAGTTTTTAACAGTCAGAAACTACGAAGACTTTCAAATAACTCTTGTTTCAATTTATCAAAATCAACAGTTTAAACTCTGATTTATAAATAAACATAATTACTTTATGTAATCAACATTAAATAATCTCGTAATCACAATCATTCACACATTCAAAGTTATCCGCAAGATAAAAGTGTAGAATAGTAGAATAGCTAAAACTGTACACGTTAAGGTTTTGATCAAATCAGCCGTTTAAACATTGCAGTAACCTTTGTTCGTTGATTTTTGTTTGTGTTTGCCTTTATTTTGCTAACTTAACCTAAAAACGTTGTTGGTTGTGAAAAATAATAAACTGATTCTAAATTTGCCAAGTAGGTTGTTATGGTAATAAATTTTGTAAATGCTTTCAAGAAATGTCTGTTGGTTCGATATAGGCCTAACCTAAAATTATGTTAAGGTTTTGATCAAATCAGCCGTTTAAACATTGCAGTAACCTTTGTTAGTTGATTTTTGTTTGTGTTTGCCTTTGTTTTGCTAACTTAACCTAAAAACGTTGTTGGTTGTGAAGAATAATAAACTGATTCTAAATGTGCTAAGTTAGTCGCTATTATAATGAATGTAAATGCACCCAACTTACATGTGTTGCTAAACTTTTGATCTGAATCAGCTGTTTTATCTGTTATAAGGCTGGGAGTGAACTCCGTATTTTCACCATTTTACGCTTTAAAATCAAAATCCTTTCTAAGTGTGCGTCTATGACCCTATAATAATATAGGAGAGAGCGGGGTTAAACCGTACAGCGAGGCTAAACCGTACACCCCATTTTAAGATGTAGATTTGAAGCTAGTTAATTCCGATCGGTGGTGCAACCTAGCGGCAGACTGTACAACGTGCAGGGTTGAGTTCACTTCGCTGAGCGCACGTGTGTCAGTGATACTGTGAAAAAACTAATTTTTGTGTGTTTTCTTATAATTTTAGGACAAAGCTAAATAAGAGGTAAGTGGAAAACCTTTACTTATAAATTAGTAACTATCATGCCATAAGAAAGTACAGTTCTTAAGCTATCTTTTGATCACTATTGATGATTAATTAAGTGACGGGTTTCAAGGTTATGTTACAAAATTGTCACGAAGTACAGGAACTGGCTAAACCGTACAGAGGTGTACGGTAGAGCCCCTTCAATGTACGGTTTAGCCCCTAATGGTTTGTTATGACATCATTAATGCCATAATTTATGAAGGAAATATCAATAATATTACAATTTTATTCTCTCGCCATTCATTCAAGCTTTTTTTCAAAATACACATATTATTTGAAATAACTTACTATCGCCTGTTGATTTTTTGTGGTGAGAAATGAACGATTGGTTTTACAACATGTGTCAGAAACCATTTGAAGCTTATTTTTCTTACGAGTGCATAGTACCAATTGTTTTTCTTAATTTAACGTGTGCACCTAAGCAAAATATGAAACAATTCTGGTTTTTAACACATGCTATGAACCTGATCGTTCTGTTTCATAGATGAAAACCCAACACAATTTCTGAAATTACTTATATTTTTTTCTCAGATGGTCCGAAAATAAAAAATAAAAACCAACAGAGCCCAATGGACGGAAGAAGGAATGAAGTCGGCTATTGATGATGACATAAATAACACTAAAAAATTAAGAGAAGCAGCCAGGGCTTACAACGTACCAGTAATGACGTTGAGTGACAGAATTAAGAGCGGTAAATCACAAAAGATAGTTTTAGGTCATAAGCCTGTATTCACAGACGTGCAGGAAAATGAAATTTCTGAACAAAAGTGTTACTTCTAGCTAAAGTATTTTATGGTATTTCATCGGTTGAGCTCCGCCGTCTGGTTTTTGAATATGCAGAGAAAAATGGAATTCCAAACAAATTTAACAAGACAGCTAAATTAGCAGGGCAAGATTGGCTTCATGGCTTTTTGAAGCGGAACCCAAGAATCAGCGTTCGGAAACCAGAAGCAACAAGTATGAACAGAATTACTGCTTTCAATAAACAAGAAGTGGATATTTTTTTCTCTAACCTTACATCTGAAATGGACAAACGGAAGTTTGATGCCTTAAAAATATACAATTTTGATGAAACAGGGATCTCCACGGTTCAAAAACCAGGGAAAATTTTAGGACTGAAGGGAATTAAGCAAGTGGGTGCTGCTACAAGCTGGGAACGAGGGAAAAATATTACTGTGGGCTGTGCAATGAGTGCTGCAGGTGAATACATCCCACCAATGTTTATATTTCCTCGGCAGAGAATGAGCCCTAATTTGGTAAAAGGTGGACCACCAAGTGCAATTTACCATTGTAGTCACAACGGGTGGATCACTGAAGATTTATTTGTCACCTGGTTGCACCATTTTATTTCCCATGCTAAGCCAAGTAAAGAACAGCCTGTGCTTTTAGTTATGGATAACCACAAAACTCACACTACTTTAGCAGCGTACAATGTTTGCAAGGAGAATGGAATAATTGTGGTGACACTACCACCACACTCGTCACATCGCCTTCAACCATTAGATATCACTTTCTTTAGCAATCTGAAAGCAGCATTCAACAAAGAATGTGACAATTTTCTTAGGTCACATCATCATGAGAATATAACACCTTATGATATCGCTGCTATTTTTAACAATGCCTATGGCAAGGTTGCTAATATAGCACAAGGAGTGAGTGGCTTCGCATAGGCTGGGATATTCCCTCTTGACCCGGAAAAATTCACAGAAGAGGATTTTGCAGTGCGATCAGAGGTTGAACAGATATTACCTGTAATAGAAGACAAAGATATTGCTGATGGTGTACTTACAACGAGGGATACTTCGATCTTCGGAGACATGAACAGCCCAACTACTGCCAATATGGATTTGGACATGAGGGAAGACCCAACTCTAGATCAAATAAACTTGGGATCTACGCAGAATTCACCAACCACGCCTTGTTTGAATGAAAGTAAACCTACTCCTCCTCGATCTAAGCTAGTATCTTTTAAATCTCTCTGTCCCACTCCACAGTCAAAGAAAGTGAAAGTAATTTCAAGACAGCAGCATTCAATTATTTTTACCCAGTCACCAAATAAAACTAAATTGGAAGAGTCGGCTACTGTGAAAGAATTAAAGCAAAAAATTCAACAACTGCAGGCAAAGATAAATATTAAAAAAGAAGGCCGAAAAAAACGAACCAAGATAACAAGATAGACCTACTCAAATGTAAAATTAAAGGAAACTCCGAACTAAGAAAAACCGATTCTAAGATAACAGAGCCTAGACATAAGGCCAAAAAAGTTAAAAATAAGTCTATGTCTTCGAAATCCAAAAGCCGAAGAAGTATTACGTTTGATTCATCATCAGAAGACGACTTTACTGACATACAAAATATTTTTCAAGATGATGATTTAGATGATATAGACCTAAAGAACTCATTCCTTTCAGGAGGATTACCAAGAGACGCTTCAGGCTCGAAAGACATATGCCTCATGTGCGGGGAGTTTGACAAAGACAAGCATCTGGTTTAGATGCTGCACACGTTCAGGATGGGTCCACTCTGCGTGCAGTACTGCCGAATTTGCAGACAATTTTACATGTGATTTTTGTTTAAGTGTAAATATAGGATAGTCTATAAACTTTAAACATTTTTTCAACTTTTCATATATGTTTACTTAACACTTTAGTTATAAATACTAATTTTTTAAATTTCATTGTTGTTGTTTTAAATTTGTTTAAACTAAATTTTATTTTTATTGTTAGATTTTGATAGTGGATTTTTTATATTTGTATAATTGTATTTTTCGGTCATTTGCACGATGCTTCGAAAGTAGGTATCAACACTTGGTTTCCAAAATATTTAAACTGAAGATTTGTGTTTTTTATAAATCTTAATAACAATATCTACACTTTTATACTTTCTTCAGTTGAGCTAAATACTTGAAGTTATACTATAGAACTCTTAATAAGTAATAAAAGGTGTTGTGTGCAATAATTCATTGCATTACTTTTATTTGTTTCCATAATCATGTGAATGTTTAACTGTATGGTATAGCCCCTTTCACTGTACGGAATTGCCCCGACCCCCGGGGCAATTCCTTACAGTGTCACTTATTTTACTATTTAAATTTAAAATTATAAACAGTGAAATAATTAAATTTGTTTGGTGTGCAAGTGGTAGCCAATGGTCCAAATTACCTTTTGCTTATTTTGTTATAGTTTTAAACGCAATATCAGCTGAGCAATAACGATAATTGCTTAAGCCCCGCTCTCCCGTACCTATAAATTTTCGTATTTATTATCTTACGTAGTTTTTCCTCTATGTTCATTATAGAGGAACATAGACAGCTTTGTCAGTCAGTCAGGACAAAGCTGCTTATATATATATATATACATAAATATATTGTAAACGCACCTAACTTGATAACTTACAACTTGTTTTACGCAACTCCACCCGAACGCAAATCACTTCCTTACAGTTAACCTTCATTCTACTTTAGCTTCTGAGTCAAATGCAATGTTCTCATGAACTCTGGGAACAGGTTTCAGTGCTTGCTTATATCAGTTGCTAATGATATAGAGAGTGTATATTCAAGGTCACACAATAAAACAGTCTATTTATTCCCACGCGACGTCCAGACGGACGCGCACTCTCACTGCTTAATTACGCTTTCTTGTTAATTTCTAACAAATTTTTGTCCATTGTGTGTTTAATTAAAATTACTCCGCGGTTTACAAAAGCTTACATCGTGCAAACTTTCTTTTCTCGGAGGGAAGGAATCAAACCATGAGCGCCCATATGATATTTTCTAGGGGGGGGGGCTAGATCGGGGTATGGAGCTTAACAAATTCACCGCTAAGGACGCACATGTAAGCTCGACACTGAACACTATGAGAAGCGGCCGACGCACGGTGCATTGCACGCCAACCCCCGTATTGGAAGTATTTCAATACACAATGCAATGCGTTCTTCGCACGCCAACCCCTGTATTTGCAATATTTACCCTCCCCTCTTTCGGCAAAAGGAGTCCAGGGATATTTTTGACCTCCCCAAGAAAACTTTTAAAATTTGGGAATCCAATTTGGCTGTTCAGGTGAAATATTAACCCACACAGCATTGAGTCTGTACCTTTACACCGTCAGCGAATACACAAAGACCTATAACACTCCTAGAAGCCGCACCAAGTAGGCAAGTCGGCAGCTCATGCTTGAACTTTTGTAAAAAATAAAATAAGTATATGTAAAATCAATAACACTTAAAACATATTTTAATGCTAATCTCTTTAAAGAAAAATACCTGGCTATAATTAATAATATACATATTTTCCTTTCCCTGGGAGTTATGGGCGCCCATGAATTAAACTTGAGAAGGATACCTTCATAATTTTCAAAGGTAATCGTCGGAAAACCAGCGGACAGTCGTTCTTAGAGGATTTCGTTTTTATTTTTGGAGTACAGCGCACAGTGGGCAACATCAGAGATTTAGGTGGACAAAAGAACAGATCCAATATCCTTAAAAATACGGAACTTCTTAAACACTTCTTAATTTAATTTCTCGTATTAGTCGAAACTGAGTTCTGAAATGACACTGGACCATCAACTTTTTAAAATAAAAGCGGGGCGATTTTTCTAATAAACAATGCGTGGTATTTTTTTAATGGTCTTTAGTGAGTGCTAAATGAAAAACAAGGTAAGTGTACACGTTTCATAATTAACCAAATTTCACGCATTTTAAACCCGTTTTAACTTCACAAAAAGTTGTATTTTGTTTTTGAGTGGCTTCATATAACCCTAAACAATCTAATTAAACAGTTTTTTCTTCTTCCTTAGTCTCACCTAGAGAAATACAGAAATTTTATTGTGAGTTCCACGTTTTTAAGGCCACCGATGGTCCCCCAATGAAAGGAGAGACATATTAGAATTGTTGTGGATTGGGAACTTGCTTGCAGGTGAACCAACAAAATGTATAAAAATATAACATTCTTGTTATTTGTAGTACACTTTGTAAATAAAAAGAACCTTTTTAAATTAATTTTTAAATTACTGCATCCCTTTATCACAAATCTATCTCTTCAAAATATAGTAGTTTTTCGAGTTTTTATATGCAGTTTTCAATTTGTTTACACTTTCCTCACAAATTGCTCAAATATTTATATACACAATCCACCGACAGTTTCATATTTCAATAACGACAACGCTAATAGCATGCCTACTAAAAACAAGTAAACATCATCTCAACCATCTATTTTAAAGTACAACAGATTGACGTAGCATTCAATGGGGTAAGGAAAGTAGTGTGAAACCTTGCAACAGATTCTTTTCACTAATTCAACTCCGTATTAAGGTTATACGGCACAAGTAACATAGGAAACAGCATTTGAACTATTACAACTTAAACTATTTCGAGTTATCAGTTTCTTCCAGCTAAATTAGCGCTTTCACCCACTGTATGACTCCCCACAATGTACAGCATATTTAGAAATACCCAGAAGTTATTTACGAGAGTACTGAAAACGAATATTTCTTTAGAGTATCAAAAATAGTAAGCGCACGAGTGTGCAGGTGGATGTTATATTTATTTATGAGGCTGATCTCGTTGGTAACTCGATCTGTTCCCCATCGATCATTTCAAATCGAACATTTATTTCTTATACACGAGGGGCCAGTAGTAAGCGTTAAAAATCACCTTTTCCGCCCATTATGCTTAACTCCTTAACGAACGTGATAAATAAAAAAACTAATATAAAAAATGTTTACCCCTTAGTCGCAAATAATCAAAATACATGTAATTGCTTTTTATCTGCCATGTTTCAGGTCTCTAGCTTTGTAACAAGTGTACGAATTATTATTATTATTATTATTTTAGGGTAGTTATCCCGTTTCACTTCTTAGTCTCAAATAATCGAAATTAAATGGTTGTCTTTCTTGTACATCACGTACGTACCAATATCAACTCCTATAAAAGTGAGTGTACATACGTGAGTATCAATATAACATAACAGATAATTTCACCCATCGTCTGTAATAATCAATCAAAACCTATCATAGATTATACTTTGGGGTTATGTTTACAACTTCAATCAATAATATAAGTCTTGTGTGAAGTTGATTTTTTAAATTTTAGTTAAAGAACTAATCTTATACGTTATAAGATTTGCTTTGAGGTTATAAAATGAATATAAATACAACATTGTGTTATGAATATTTTCATTTATACAAATTTTAAGATGAGATACTTCTTAGTTTAACTTCGGCAACATTCGTCCATCTTCGTATAACATTTATAAACATATTCCATTATTAATTTCTTCATTAAAATATTAGTAACTTCTAAATCATTTGATCTATCATTATGAAATAAAAAGATAATATTTTTATCTTCATTTAGGTATATAATAATTTATATAAATTCAAAATTATAACAAATAAGCCTAC
>JAGFPH010002192.1:102281-116073 GCA_018207615.1 Philaenus spumarius
AAGTTACAGAAAATAAAGAGAGCAGACACAATCAAAGATTTAAACAGGATGAAAATTTCTTTACTACAGTGTTTCCTAATTGAAAGGTTTACTATATTTCTGATTGCCTTTTACTATCATAAAAACACTCGATGAGCTAAGGTGGCATTGCCTCAGAGTACAGTCAATATCCGATTCCCTCTCTTCTACCCTTCAACTTTGTAGTGAAAATTACATACTTATTTCAAAAATTAGCTAGTGCTTCATTTGTTGAATTTTAGGCCTAAGTAGTAAAGATATAAAAACAATCTATTCGTCTTAAGAAAAGGATCGACTAAAGCAAACTCACTTATTGTATTTCTCTATTTACTGCAAATAAATTATATATATGCAAATAGATTCCTTTATACCAGGTGTCTTAAAAGTCCCACCCCCTATTATTATTTTTATTAATGGAAATAGACAGATTTGCTTTGGGTATTGTTAACATGACCAAAAATGAGTATTTTGGGGTTAAGTCGAAATTTTTTTCCCATTTAAATAACATTGAAATGTTAAAGATGATACATCTGTTACTTTTAACAAAGGTTTAATCCAGTACATCACTCAATCTAAGTTATAAAACATAGTAATTAGTATTAAAACAGTAAAGCTAAGCCCTCTGGAATTCCCAGGTGCTGGACTTTTTACTATTAGGAGTCGACACACGTGCACAGTTATGAATAACAAAGCAAGGTTGTATCAACCCAAATGTTATTTAAACGGGGAAAAATTATAACTTTGTTTGGCCATTGTGTTGGATAGAGTCAACATACAGACCTCCGCTTTGCACTAATCTTCTTCTTTTATCAAGGCCTTTAAAATGAGGTGTCATTCAATAGGGGTTCTCGTTTAAAATTTTCAACTTACCCCCAAAATACCCCATTTTTGGGATAGGGGTGGAAATTTACGATACACCAAAAAACTTCATTTTTGTTCATGTTAACAATCCCCAAAGAAAATCTATCTATTTCTATTAATAAACAAATAATAGTAGGGGGGAATTTTAAGACACCTGGTATATAATAAAATCCACAATATTCTTAGTTTATATAAACCTTAATTGATTCGTTTGTAAGTGTTTGCTACTTTACATTAAAAACATGAAGCACTAGTTAACGTTTAAATAAATATGTAATTTACAGTACAAAGTTCAAGGGGGTTGAAGAGGGGCTGGGTGGAATAATTTATTTAAAAATATGTTTTATTGTACACATAGGAATCTTAAAAAAATAATAAAAATCTGAAAAGTATGTAGATTGACAATTTGCAACCACTCGGATTAGTGAAAGGGGAGGGTAGTACATCAGGGTATTTTAGTAAATGATAAGGGATAA
The DNA here is from genome assembly GCA_018207615.1 of Philaenus spumarius. NCBI lineage: Eukaryota > Metazoa > Arthropoda > Insecta > Hemiptera > Aphrophoridae > Philaenus > Philaenus spumarius. Next base: position 103,637 of record JAGFPH010002192.1, read on the forward strand.
CCAATAAGGTTAATTAAGTAAAAATCGCTTATAAATACCCACTATATATATTTTTTTATCGATAGTTTTAAAAAAATGTTTCATGCGGAAAGAGGTGTAATTCGAAAGGGTGGAAATGGGGGGGGGGGTGTAGGATCTACCAAAATGTCTGATGGCTAGCTATATGTTGAGCAAGTTTTAAGGAACACGTAGATGAAACACTTTGGGGATTGTTCTAACATGTTTTTATTTTATATTTTTACCCGACTTAAAAAGGCTTGGCTTGCTACATTTTTAAGTTAAAAATCGTTAGTAAAAAATGTTTGCCCCATCAGAAATGTCTGATAATAAATTGTTAGGTCTTCTCAAACTTAATAGATCATGAAAAAGCAGATGGGATGCAGTTTAGAAACGTTCAAAGTTATGATAGACATTTTTCAAATCGACAATTTTTCAAAATTCATATAATAATTATTAATTCGATTTTGTGCCAATAAAAAGTCTGATACGTTGTGCGTTATCTAAAAAATAGCTATCTAACATGACTCACCTAGAATCAGATAGTTCAGAGACTTTCAACTTGCCGTATTTTTCCGTAGTTACCTCCACCCGACAGTACGTCTTTCAAACTGAGGGTTAATGTTAGTGAAATAGATGTATATATTTTTAAAAACAGAAACGGTAATAATACAGAAGCACGGCTGCAATAACATTTTTATAGCTAGAGATATAATCGTTGACCATATTTTTTATTATTTTAATAAGATAAAAGTATTTGAGACCTTTGTTTTTAATGCAATAGATCCGAAGCTTACTATAGTATGTAAAAATAATATAATGTAACCCTTTTCATTTTATAAAGTACGACATTTCTATTGTTTAAAATGTTTTTCTAGTATGTGCAACATAATTTCAACAAAACATACAAACATTGGTTTAATGAAATTAAAGATAAAGTACCGTTTTTGTGAAGATTGCCAGCCCGATTGTTGAACGCAGTCAACTGAGATCGTACCGTGGGAAAACTAAATTGTTTCAATTGATGGGAATTATTGTATTTCATAGCATCTGGGTCATCTGTTATAACCATTAGAGGTTGAGGTCTAGGTAGACCGCATGAATTAACAGGGCATGCTTGCGGAAATATTATTTTGGTCAGAGATTTCTCCAGCGAGAGAACACTGTCAGTTTGAATATTCATATATTACTGATTGAAACTATTATTGAATTTAAACTATGATAGGTCGGTGTGTTTTCAGTCTGGTGGGGGTGTCTTTTGATTACTATATTTTGAAGACTTTGTTTTTGCAATTTCCATGCTCGGACGTTTGGAAAGAGTTTGGGAAAACAAAATTGAAATAGATAATATTTTAATCAAAAATAAAACTGGGGAAATAAAACCGAAATGAATAAAAAATGTTTCAAAAGAAGAGCTGGAAAAATTCAAACTGAAGCAAATAGGCTACTGTTTTTCGAAAGAGAGATATGTACTAATATTATTTAAACATAAGAACAACAAAATTAAACACGACATACCTAAATACAAAATCAACAAGAAGTCAACAAGAGAAGCCAGTTTTGGTCATGATTTGGAAAAATTTTAACGATGATGAACACTGCCTCATGTTGATGAAACTTTACTATATAACTTCGCAGCTATGTAGTCAACATTCTGCCTATTTACCTCAACTGGCTTTGGAAAAGTAAATAAGACTTCCCTACCTTTTTTCAAGCCCTAACTTCTACAAGAACTCTCCCCCCCTCAATTCCCTGCCAGAATATAAAAAACCTTAAATACTTTTTATTTACACAGGGTGATTTTACCTCCATTGTAATTTGTAATGAACAAATATGGTGTGTGATACATCAAATTAAAACCTTTTAAAAACCATGAATTTCTGTGGTAATAAGATAAAAAACCATCTTTCTAAAGTTCTCCCTGAAGCTGAATAAACTGTACCGCGATCAGATTTTGTATATATTTCCCCATTAAACAAAAATAATAATAGAGGTGATACGTTTTCAAAAACCACCCTGTATAATGGTAAAATGTGAACAATTTTAAAAGAGGCAAAGATGGCTTCAGAGAGGATTTTCTGAGCATCACTCGAACTATACCATACCGAGAAGTGATAAAAGAATTTAGAGTATTTGTATAGGCTCTAAACCAACAAAAATTCCGTACTGCAGGTTTGACTCAACCAAGGCAAAATAGAGATTTTACTTAATTTATTTGGACAGAAGTACCTAGCTGTAATATATTGTGAGGTTTCTTATATACTTAACCCAAATGTCTTACTCACTATGTCTTGTAAATATTTTAAGCTTTTTACTTGTCCAATCGCTATATAGACAGTTTGCAGTCATCCTCTAAACAAGAAGAACGTTTGTATGTAATTGTTGCAGAAACATATGAATAATTCCTTATATAATTTATTTAGTTTTAGAGATGAGTACACAAGTGTTGGCGGCACGGAACACTATTGTGTGGGAATGAAACTCACACTTCGGTTTATGAACTAGTTTAATCATTTTAATTGTCTAAATCCACCTTCTGAACTTTCACTACTTTAGAGATATTCTTAAGTTTAAGGAAAATAAAGTGTTGAGAAGGATATCCTTCTCAATGCTTTCCCAATTTAAACCTTCCTAGTCTAACGGTTAAGCAAGAAAGAGTAACAAACCAAAGTCACGAGTGACAGTCATCAACAGCTGTCAAGCAGATTATTGATTTCAAAACCTAAGCTCGCTTCCCTCATTAATACCAACCAGATTTCGTTGCTTTTAATCATCATGAATAAATTCATGGCACGAGGATTTCTTCGTGTCCAGATCGGACAGACGGACCTGTCAAAAGATGAGTGACATCGTGAAGGCTTAGAACCAAAACCGATGGCATTGCAGTCACGAACAATTTACTCGAGAAAGCTGACCACAGACACAACTAAATTGTTCGGTATGCGCACTAAATATGCGCAGGAACTGTGTTTATAAATTGACAGTAGTACAATACGAATGTCTTGTCTGAGAAACCAAACTTCCGTTTGTGACAGCAAACACGCCCTGATAATGTAAACGTAAGTTATTCGAAACGTGTCAGATTTCTCCGCATTATTGGTGTAAAAGTAGGGATTTAACGAGTTATTGTTCCTGCCATTGCCTATTCAGGAATTCACTTGTGACGGGGACATTATAAAGTGACGTTTGTTAATTTGCTTTTGTGCTTAAAATTTTTTAAATTAAAAATAGGAGAAATAAATGATGTTAACAATTTATTATTCCATCAAATTGATTTGCTTGCCTAATTATTGTTACTGATATTAAAAATAGGTTAGCAAACTTGGTTTGCATGATTGTATACAAGTTTGTATATCTGAAAAAAAGCTCGTACGCTGGTAGATAATTTCGATTTTAAGGAGTAAAGTAGGTTAATGAATGTAGTTGTTCGGAAAATTTAATCTGAGTATAAAACGAAACATAAAAATAAACTTCGCACTTACGTGAGGTTATATGCACATTTAATTTGTGAAACAGGTTTTTTCGAGAGGAATCTACTATACTTCAGAGGCGTATTTCTCTTGTCAAAATAATTAAAATAGTTCATATAAACATATATCTAAAAACGCTTAGAGAGTTACAGCTAATATAGTCTGTAGACCTGATGACTGCTCCAAAGGGTGAATTAAGCCAAACTAAAAAATAAGCGATAAATTAATGTTTACATTTAGTGGTTTTATATGGGTTTCAATCTAAAAAAATAAATTAAATAAATATCAGAACTTATCTCTAGTAGTTAACGAGAAACCTGCGCTAAAAAGATTGATGTGGAAAACGCATACTTTTTTGCTTGGATTGCAATAGTTTGGACACCAAATGGGATTTCAACTTAAAATAAATTTATCACTTACATTTTAACACTTAAACGTACAAAAAATATTTACAAACACTAAACGTTTATTTTAAATCTACTGCAGGTCATATGTCTTACGCTTACACAAAAAAAATAAGAAAACCAACCAAATGTTAAGATAATGGCAATTCAAAGTAACGGGATAAGTGTAGCAACACTCGTTCCACTTACCCCAGTGTCTGTTGCTACACTTACCCCACACCTTAAATGGGGGGGGGGGGGGTAGTGTAACCACGGCTGTAACAACAAAAATAATTTAGAGAGAGGGAATACAAAAACACCACTAAAATCTGCTCGCTAAACTCTACCAAACACATGCAAAAGGAATGTTCTAAGAGCATTTGTTAAACAGCAGGAACAAACCATATTTCGAAAAGGGCACTACCATTCCGTCTCAAAACGTAAGCATTTTTCTAAACTGCATTAATAAATACATACTAAACTTTTTGTTTTGTTATTTTAAAGTGAAATACTGTGACAAACAGCCTGAATAAACATGCCAAAGAACTTTTCTCTCAAAATAACTTCGCATCAGTTTCTGATAAGCAGATGTTACACTTGCCCCCATGATTCCCACTTACTCCACTTCACCTTTCAGGAAACAATACCACTTGCATTCTGATTACTTGCATCCAAGGGATGACCAACAACTCCTACGTAGAATCTACGCAGACATTTGAAATAATTAACTGTTTTTTAATTTATACAGTACGTTCATAATTTATAAGCGACAAAAACCAGGAAAACGTGATTTTTAGCGCTTATCGAACATGCAATTATTGATAGATTTTGACGAAATTCACTAAGCGGGAATGTTTTGGACTTGGAAAACTCGGATCTAAGGCTTATTTATCCGATATTCATTCCATTCTCTTCTTGTCTGTGAACGAAGCCGCGGGTAACTGCTAGTAGTATTTTTATGACAACATTACTGTATTGTTTCTTTTGCTAAGGAACTTAACTTCCTGATTGGTACAGTAAGCACACCCTGATAATGTAAACGCAAATTATTCGAAACGTGTCCGATTTCTTCGCACTATTGGAAGTGTAACAGGCGGGATTTAACGAGTTATTGTTCCTGTAATTTCCCATTGTCCGTCCAGGAATTCGCTTCCTGTAGCCGGAATGTTTTTAAACGTGATTAGATAATTTGCATACAATTTAAATTTTATGGAGATTAGAGATTATGTGAACAATAGTTTTGTTTCTTAGACACGATTTTTTTAAATTTTATTATTCGGGACAGATTTCATATAATTTTTAATGATCGCTTACCAATTATTGATTTGAGCAACAACTTTACAGTCTTGTTAATTACCGTAATCGTACATTTATCTCCTCTGTCAGTTCCAGCACAAAGAAAATATCATATACGGATAGAGAAATCTAAAGATCATTAAATTTGGCAACGTTGTAATTATTTATGTTGCGTATTATGTAATATTTCGTTAAATAATGTAGTTTGAGGTTTAAGTGCTTGCTTAATGGACGTTAATTAAGATAAACCTACAGTTTACTCCTTTCATTTAACGTTATATTATATTTTATATTTTGTTAAAGATGGTTATACCGAACTGGTTCAGTCCAAATGTAAACAGAATGGCTGAACTTTAACCTCCATTTTATGTGTTTTCTTTCGTAATTTCTGTAATATTTGTCTGCCGCTGTTATTGCGTCTTTAATATCAGTTAAATGTTTATTTTCAGAATATGAAAAGTTTTCACTTTATATGGTCATGTTCTCCTACATAAATACCAAAGTGTTGAAATAGAAATGTTTATTCCATATTCACATATGATTAACAAATTAATACATCTTTACAATTTTACTTTCTCACTATAGTTTGAGATTTTTGTGGAAATATCCGTTTTGGGACCCCCTGAGTCCAAAAAAGTGGTTTTTACAAAATGTCTGTCTGTATGTATACAAAGCTAGAGCGAAAACTATTCGATCGATTTCAAACAAATTTGCACCAGACATGTCAAGTAGGCCTGTATAGATGCACGAAAAATGGTTTTGAAACGTTTTGAAAAACAACCCCTTTTTTGGCAAAAAACCCCAAAAAATTAGTTAGTATTTTTTATTAAAAAAAAAACAGCTCTATTGATTTTGATAAAAATTGATTATTTGTTGGCTTTTAATGTACCCTACCATATGCAAAAACTGCACTTTTCTCAAAATTCTCGTTTGGCTAATAATAACAATAATAACTGATTTTTGGGGGTTTTTTTGGCCATAAAGGGGGTTATTTTTCAAAATTTGTCAAAGCCCGTGTATCTATACAGGCCTAATTGACGTATTTGGTGCAAATGTGTTCGAAATTGATCGAATAGTTTTCTCTCTAGATAATAATAATAATAATATTTATTAGTTAATCTCCTACTTTAATAAATCACCTCTCCTACCCCACCTACAATTATGAAGTCACAGTGAATCTGTTTAATAAATTAAATATGTTTGTGAGAAAGTATGTGTCAGTTACTGGTACCGTTTATTTTAATTATCATAGAAAAAATATTTAGCCTACATAAAACAGAACTAAGACAAATTTATTGCTGCAGTAAATATAAACTTGCATATATACATTAAATACATTTTGTTTATGGAACCATGATCACGTAAAATAGTGACACAGAATTTCTAAAATCCCTACAAGAAATGTCAGAACCAAAAAACAACACTTTTTAAGAGAGTAATAAAAACGACTAAACTCTGAAGCAAAAAACTTCATTTAAATATATATTTAATTACAAATTCAAAACATCAGAATATGGAATGCGTCCAAAACATGAAAAGGAAGTGGAATTAGATTCTCAAAATGCATGTTTTTCGTTCTTTCGTAATTCCTATATTTGTCAGCGACTGTTCTGGTTTGGGTTTTTTTACTCGCAAGCGGATATTTTTAGAATATGTACAAATTATTTTAATATCAGTCTTCCTCATCTACCATCTACATCAATATACCTATAGTTAGTTTTCCTGTTATGAGGACAATGTGATTTTATTATTTGTTTCATTACTTTAAATTGTCCTTTACGTTTATTTCATGATGTCTGCTCGAAACGAAGTTCAGTAATATTTAGCTATGTTAATTAGGCTATTATACAAAACAATAAGACCCCGAACCTGCTCATTCGCTTATCAACCCCCGCGGTAAGTATTATATTATATTCTGATATTTTCTGGGAAATGATTATTGATTAAGACAGGGGCTCTTTGAACATGGCAGGGTGGTGGGAGTATCGCTGACACATGCGCAGTAGGGCCAGAGTTTTGCGTGAATGGCAGGATTTTTTAAGTTTAATAGAGAGAAAGTTCAATCACTATCCTTCCAAGATCAACTTATTAGCGAATATCCATAGGTCCTATTGCAATGACTCTTAAAGTGAAACGCAACGGATTGGTAAATGAGCACCGATAATGGACCCCGAAACACGTTTTGTGGTGACATTAACATTTTTAAATATACAGGGGTGGCAAAAAGTCCCGGAACAACCCAATATCTTTTTCCAGGTTCCACTTAGACAATTGAAACTTTGCAAATGGTTTATGGGTATAAAAAACTACTTTTTTAGAATATGGCTGATTTTTCACCTCCTCTGGGGGACGGCCCGTCAGGAGTCGGTGAAAAATCTTAAATGTAAGCTTGGGTTGTTATGCATATCATTTTAAAGGTCTTGATGAGACAAACACAACGACATAATAAAAATGTAAAATGGATGATCCTGAAAAAAGTTATGGCTGTTCAAAGTTTTGATATGCTGTATGTTAAATGAGCCTTATTCTAAGTTTGAATAAGTTGATTCAGCCCAGAGGAGATGAAAAATCAACTGTAGCATAAACAAGTAGTTCTTTATACCCGTAAACAATTTGCAGAGTTGAACGTGTAATACATGGAACGTAAAAATAAATTAAACTTAGAATAAGGCTCATTTAACATGCAGCATATCAAAACTTTGAACAGCCATAGCTTTTTTCAGGATCATCCATTTTTCATTTTTATTATGTCGTTGTGTTTGTCTCATCAAGACCTTTAAAATGATATGCATAACAACCCATGCTTACATTTAAGATTTTTCACCGACTCCTGACGGGCCGTCCCCCAGAGGAGGTGAAAAATCAGCCATATTCTAAAAAAGTAGTTTTTTATACCCATAAACAATTTGCAAAGTTTCAATTGTGTAAGTGGAACCTGGAAAAAGATATTGGGTTGTTCCGGGACTTTTTGCCACCCCTGTATATATACATGTAGGGGTACATATGTAATCGCACTCTAAGGGCCGCATTTTACGTTCGATTTGGTCCAAATTTGGTACACACGTTGGTTTCCTATATCGCTCGGACAAGAAGTAATTTGTTTTGAGATTTTCCGCGAACTAAAATGAAATTTTATTGGGATTTTATCTAGGAGATTATTCTGCACATTTTGGATTTTTTACACTACCTTATAGTCAGTCTGGTTGTCCAAAAATCTATAAAAACCTAAAATATTATAAAAGTACAGGGTTCAAATCCACGGGTGATTCTACCGAGGAAGCAGCTTCTGATTATAGGACGCTAGGTAGAGCTGCGAGTGGAAAGTAGCAGTGCGTGAGCCGGGACTGGAGGCGGAGGTACAAAACAAATTCTACAATCAAATATCGTATAAAGTAGGCAGCTTTTCAGCGCCTTCGCGAGTAGACCAATTTCCCAAATATTTGGTTGAAACCCTATAACATAAAAATAGGCCTAAACTTAATTTTGAAAATTCGCTCAACTCACGTCTGCGGTTCAGCTGCGTGATCGAATTATTATTTTTATTTTGGAAAGCATCTTATTACAGTATTTTACATAGGTAAAACCTCAAGTACTGAAGTACTGTCTCGTTGATCTTATTGTAACAATAAGTGAGTTACCTCCTCGCCTTTACCTTATAACTAGCAACGTAATCGGGTTGTTCGCTAAGTTCTCGCGGGGTACAGCGGTGCCTGATAATGAAGTTACTGTTTAACAGGACAATGGACTAGCAGGGTGCATGATCTGTATTAGCACTATCGACTTTATTTAAGTCCGTTCGATTCCTATAAATAAATATTCAAACTTTCACTGATACACACCTTGGCACATATATATATCAACTGGTGTTATTTATAGTACAGCCATTGCAAGGTGGGTAATCAAGTTGTCTACAATTATTGATCTGTTCATTCACTCGGCACTCTAACTGTCCGTGTACTAAACAGACCAACCCTTCATTATACGTGTAAAGGAAACACTAAATAATTTGTTCTATAACAGTCTACCTGAACGAATAAAACGAAACTATTTATTGAAATACTTGTAAGATCACGTGACAACCCAATCCCAGACTAATCTTTAAACGATTAAGCGATTAGCCTTCGTTAGTTTTATAACTCAGATGCAAACACTACGAACATTTAGACATAATAAGAAGTTTGTTTTTATTGAAGTTTTAACTTGAAAACATAACCTCAAAGTAGAATTTGTTAAAGTATTTGAGAGGTTGAGCGAAATCAGCTGTTATATTTCTGAAGTGGGGTTTATTGTTGACCTGCTCAATAACGTAACATTTCACGTCGTAAAATTATACGTTATTTTTCACGACCATACGCAAACGGTTTGAAATGAGTTGATTGCCAGAGCAATAGCAAAGTTGAGGAAAGTGTTTAATGTGTTTAAGCGTGTATTATATTAGAGAAAATGTTCCATAAATCTAAAGGTACGGCTGATACGGTGCTTTACTGCAGTTATATTCTAGCGTACTCTTATAGTAATGGGAATCGACTGAGAATAATCTATACATAGGCCTATAAAAAGTCTAGTTCCTTAAAAAAATAATAAAAAAGAGCCCTCGCATTTTGATTTTTGCGTTTAATTGATGAAAACGGCAATACCAACCTCTAAAACAATAAATATTCATTATTTTACTTCCCTTATCTGAGAGCAAAGACGCGAGTACCTGCTAGTTTCTTATAGGCCAACAAATTAGTCTTTTTTAGCACTAGGATTAAAAAATATTTTAGTTAATACCAAGTATCTAAACTGTTTCGTTTGTTGCTATACAAGCCACACAGATAGTCTGTTGCCTCAACTTGCGCAATCAAACTGAATGTGTGTGCATTCACGCGGGAAAAATGAAATTTTCTGTATAAAAATACCGCTTTAGCATATGAATAAACCAACTGTATAAAATAGGTGTTAGTGTTATTCTCAATTTATTCTTGTTGTAATTTCCAACTAAAATTCACATTTTCAATTTTTGGTAAGTAAAATATACATCTAGTATATGATTATTTTTACTATACTTATTTACATAACTTTCCGTTCAGATTGAATAAAATATATTATATTACAAGCAATATATTTACTTGGATCGTTAGTCGAAAATCGAAATTAGTAATACAAAGAATAAGAAAAGAAATGATACGTAAATCAACTTCTATAAAAGCGAGTACCCTACGTGAATAACAAAATAGTATAGGCCTATAGCACATGCGCAAGGTTGTACTGTTTGATTAACCAGTTGGTTAACGTAAATATAACAGCTGATTCCCTCGTCAGCTGCAATACTTCAACAACTAGTATACTTCACAAATCACAAGGATACTAGTACCTATCTCATGTGGTCGAGATTCGACCAATTTTGATTGTATAGTAACAAATTTCAACTTTTTTACATGAAATTAATTGGAATTTATTTTATTAGTACAGTTTGCAAGTTCCTAATTTGTATCTTGGCGCTAAGAGAAAAGGGGGGAAAGGGTAAAGAGTAAATTTGATGGAATTAACGATAAAAATACAAACATGTAAGATGCCGTTGAAGAAAAGAATTAAACTATTAAACGGTAGAATAATTTAGGAAATAAATAAAGATAAGTGATCATTCAATTTGAAAGAAATGGAAACAAAGCTAAGTATGTGTTTGTATAATTGTTTTTATAAATATTTTCTCGTGGGGGAAGGAAAAATGTTTTCATTTAATTGTTTGATTTGCTTTGTTTGTAAAAACCATATGTGTATGAAACATATAAAGCCATGACCTACAAAAATATATTTGTTTATTTTTGCCACAGCAATAAACTGCATAAAATAACAAATAAAACAGCTGATTCGGATAACCAGCTTAGCACACAATTTTAGGTTAGGCCTAGTTTATTTTATTTTAATTGTCTTAACGTCAATTTATACATATAATTTTAGTTTTCTGGACGTCTATGGCACAGCACCTTTTGAATGATTTGAGCTTCATTCCTCTCCTTTTATAATAAATACTAAAAAAAGGTAGGACAAAGTTCGATGTTCACGTATTAATATAATGATGTTTACACCTTTTAGGTTAAGTTTCGTGTTGTTATTATGTAAATGATCATGTACACATTGATACATCTGATCCGTTCTATCATGTCCGCTTCCTGATGTGTCTGTGAGTTATTGCTATTTTAATGAATCACAAAAGTTTGACCTTATGTTAATAATTTACAATTATAGGCCTAGGATGAAATTTCGAGTGAATTTTAAAGGTTCACAATATCATAGTTTCGCCTAATATAAATAATTGTACTTTATGTTTGTTGGGTTATATCGCTGCTTTAAGTAGGCCTATGGGTTAAAATTTTTTGTTTTGTTTTACAAAATGTATTTAAAATCTTTGAGTAAAATGTTTTATGTTACACTTTTTCTGTCATGTCTGCTTCCTGAATCAGAATTTTATTAGACTTTTAAAACAAATAAATGGGCTTGCCACCAAAAATATAAGTAAGCCTATATAAATATTCACATCAGATGAGTGTAAAGTAAACCAATCAAGACTTTTCGCATTGACCAGATTGTTATTATAATAACAAGAACGAAATAACAAAATTAATTCGGTTACATTAACTGATTTGGCAAGTTATTTATCTAAAGGAATGTGTTCGATTGAAACACAGTATACGCTTTAATAACCCCAAAGAAAGAACAAAATAACATTGAACGTGCCTTACCTTAAAGATTTGATTTATCCAAGATACTTTGCTTGTAACATCACTTGAGTATAAAGTAATTAAAAAACCAACACAAAGTCAAACGTTTGTAAAATCCACCGACACAAAGTCAAAAAGTTTGATAAAACCACAGACACAAGTCATAAAGTTTGATACATCCACTAATAAATAGAACGTAAACAATTTTGATAAATCCACTAACAACACCTATACCGGTAGATGGTAAAAAGTCCAATTATAAAAATGAAATCAACTCACAACAAAGGTTCAGTTTACATTCACAAAACTACGTAAAGTTTATAAAAGCACCGCAAAGAAATGTGTAAACAAGGCATTGTTGCAAAGTAGCGTTTTATAGCTTGCTGTTATTGTCTCGATGTCTTCCCGTAGACTGGTGTGGTGTTGTACAGCTCTTCCGTTGTATCTCCCTCTTTGTCACTCCCCCACCTCTTTAATTCTACATCTACCACCTGTCCGAAACGCTCTACCGATCAAGCCTTCAGACCTTATTACATATTTAGTCGAGTTTAAAAAGTAATTTGTGCGATATTTGAAAATAAACAATA
>JAGFPH010002192.1:116173-173918 GCA_018207615.1 Philaenus spumarius
CTGCTCTCTTTATTTTCTGTAACTTTGTTTATGTAAGATATTATATTTAATATTTCAATACTACAGGTTCTAACCACACATTTAACGCAAGGCATAAAACAAGACCTTGTTACTCCTTATCCTAGATTGAGTAAACATTATAATAGTTTTATGTACCAGCAATAAGAACTACTATTTTCAATTAGGCATATGTCTGAAAGTTGATTTAATGACATCCTTCTTTCAGGTAGGAAACACTGTAAAGAAATTTTCTTTCTGTTTAAATCTTTGATTGTGTCTGCTCTCTTTATTTTCTGTAACTTTGTTTATGTAAGATATTATATTGAAGATTTCAATACTGCATGTTCTAACCACACATTCAACGCTAAACATAAAACAAGACCTTGTTACTCCTTATCCTAGATTGAGTAAACATTATAATAGTTTTATGTACCAGCAATAAAAACTACTATTATCAATTAGGCAGATGTCTGAAAGTTGATTTAATGACATCCTTCTTTCAGGTAGGAAACACTGTAAAGACATTTTCTTTCTGTTTAAATCTTTGTTTGTGTCTGCTCTCTTTATTTTCTGTAACTTTGTTTATGTAAGATATTATATTGAATATTTCAATACTACATGTTCTAACCACACATTCAACGCTAAACATAAAACAAGACCTCGTTATCCTAGATTGAGTAAAGATTATAATAGTTTTATGTACCAGCAATAAAAACTACTATTATCAATTAGGCATATGTCTGAAAGTCGATTTAAAGTTGCCTCAGGAGTAAGATATTTACTCATTGTATGCTTAATTGCAATGTGAACTATCGGCTCTACCATTGTAGACTTGTTTTTACAATAACTTGGTGGTTCAGGAGGAATATCTCATCAAAATAATGGAAATAAATTAAATAAACATATGTCCGAAAACTCTTCGTTAAAGAGTTACGGATCCTGGAATTTGTGAACGTGATTTGTGTTCCAGAGGATGGATTTAACCTTACTTAATTTACCGGGTCAAAGATTAATGAGTAAATTTAATAGACTTCAAGAACTGTTACTCCATTGGTTAACGAGAAACTTAGAACATAGAAATTGCAGCTCTCTAGCTTCAAGGAAAGGAAAACAATATTTATCGTTTTAAGCGTTGGTATGCCTGTGTTCATCCTTTAAACGCAAATAATCATCATTCGAGAGCTCTAATGTTTTTATGTTTGACAAAAGAAACAATTGTGAACAATTTCACCTTTCTTTTGCTATGGGAATTAAAGGTGTATTATTTTAGGATAGTTATCCCATTGTACCGCCTTAATGTAATCGTAATCGAAATAATGTTTAAGGGGTTAGCTCCGTCTTGTGTAATTAATCACTAGGCCTAGTCCACTTCTGGTCCAGATCCGTCAAACGGACTGTTCATTATACAAAGTATATAGATAGATTAAATCACTATTTTAAACTATTTTAGTGTTACTCCAGCAGCAAATATTTCGAAAAGGAAAACAACCACCCATATAGTGTCTTTTAAAATGAACCTCAAATTATAATTCCAAATTAAACAATTACACAAAGTTTATCGCAATTATTGTAGAGAGATGATTTAATACTGTGTAGGAGAACATAGAAATTGAAAACATTTTATTTCAATTTAGACCACCATCATTGAAAGTATATAAATTATTCAAATTTAACTCATTTACCCCGCTGTCTCTTTAAAAAATCAATATTTTAATTTTAGGAAGCATAGTAACTTACTATTAGTAAGTGTTTCTATAAAAGTTTGAGTCGATTTTACTTTTATACTTAGTTAAATATAAATTCTTAGATTTTTATACAGTACGCATTTTCTTTGTGCTTGCTTTTATTGACCTAACCTAGAAAATAATAATGCTGCTGTAGTTGTGAAGAATAATAAACTGATTCTAAATTTGGTAAGTTGGTAATGAATGTAAATTGCATTTAACAAACATGTGTTGCTTAGCTTTTGATCCGAATCAGCTGTTATAGAGCTGGGAGTGCACCCCCGAATTTTCTCTATTTTTACGCTATAAAATCTAAATTTGGCAAAATCATTTCTTAGTGTGTGCCTATGACCCCATAAGAATAGACCTTTAAATTTTATCGCCTGTTTTAGTCTAAGTCTAACCTATAAATATGTTAAAGTTTGATCTAAATCAATTGTTCTATTTATAATATGTAGCAACAGATGTTTGAATTATAATACAGTAAGCTTCTTTCGTTGGCTTTTAGTCTGTGTTTGTTTTTATTTTATTAACCTCATCTAAAATAGCCGTTGCGAAGAATAATAAACTTATTCTAAATTTGCTAAGTTGGTTGCTATGGTCAAATCAAAATTCTACAAGATTCTTTCTTAGTGTGAGTCTATGACACCATAAGAATATACCTTTAAATTTTTTTATTTTATCTTAAGTCGTTTTTGCTCTAGGTTGAAGGTTGATTCTATGTCAATCGGTCAGTCGGGACAATACTCCAACTGACAATATATACATATATATAGATAGATAATACCTACAGTAAGGACACAGTGTTCACGTAATTTTAATTACCAGTTCGAATTATAAAACAAAATATTATATTAGTTAATGTATTTACTTTGAGAGATGCATTTGATAATACACCAAAACATACAGTCAACAAAAAATAATTCTTTATTTTAAGTTCACTATACATTTAGTTTCATATCTTACTTCACAAACTGGCTACAAAAAACAACTATCTTCGTATTAAGTAAGCAAATGCTTTTCTTTCTGTGTAAATTCTTAACCGTCGAACTTTTTTTGAAACTGGAGCAGGGACGTTGCCTTGGGGTCCGACGATAATTTGAAAACCCAACAAGTTGAGAAATTTGAGATTTGAGAGCCTACTCCTTCTAACTGCAAATATTGTAGTAAAACATTATACACAAAGAATTTCTAAATTTGAAAACTATGTCTTGTGTGTTTGAATAGAAAATAAAATTGTTGTTGTCAGGTGTTAACATTTGCAACAGGTAACTGGAAAGTTCAATTGCAAAAGAGTTGATAAAAGTAAAATATATGTGTACGAAATAAATATATATATATATTTTTTAATTAATGTTCTGTGAAATGTTGTTCCAACTATTGTTGATATGGCAGCACTGACTGCCAGTGGGAGAATGCCCACACATTATTTCCATTATAAAATTGTGTTTTATTATTTTCTATTTATAAATTGAGTAATATGATTGATAAACATGTAGAAAGGTAATATTATCTATAAACTTGTTGAAAAATACAAATTTCTTTAAGGTTTTTATACTAAAACTGGTTTATAAACGCTATTTAGAGAAGTATTTCCAAAAATATTTATGGTGTCCGAACAGCCTTTATATTGGCGAGTATACCCACAACCCTGCAAGTTGGGAAATCCAGTAAAATTTGTTGTGGAGTTTTAGATTTTGCCCCTCCCCAATAATTTCTTGTATTGACGTCCTGAATGAAAGTGTTTCGGGAAATGCTTTAACTGGTAAGAATAAGAATGCAAAAATGTCTTCTAATTCTTGACAATACACGCAGTCTATTATCAACTCGGTCTTGACTTTTACTGGATCGTCAATGAAATATCAGAGTTCTGATATGCTTTCTACCTCCATTTATATGCTCTATAAGGCGCTTCGGCCTCGAACTATGTTTTTACAACAGAAGAAAGTAAATTATTGTTTATTGTTGCATTGTAGTACGGTTTTATTGTTTATTGTTTCCTGCCTCAACAAAATAAGTTATTTATTAATACTAATGTACATTATGTACTAAAAGTCCCTTTATTATTGTGTACTGCATAAAATAAACTAACAGAACTTTATATATATGTTTTAGTGCATAACATGACATATTTTTGGATTCTGGACTAACTTAAAAGGCACACACTTATTATTTGAAGATTGAGCTAATCATATAATATAAAGAATATTCTTTTTTTTAGTCAGTACATAGACTCCAATTTTTAAAGTACATTTATTTTGCTTTAATAAACTTCTAATTGGAATATGGGATTAAAGTTTGGGAAGGTGCATCAACACCACTTTAAAGCTAGTTTTTGTTCGCAAAAACATTTTTATCTTTATTCAGAACTTTAAATATTCTACCAGTTAGAAATTTATAAAATTTTAATCTATTCAGAATGTTTTCGATAAAAGTGGGGAAAGTAAAAACCACTTAGGACCAAGATTTGACAAATTAATTACGCAATCTCTTAAATGTGTTTATCTAACTAAACCAAATCTAACGTTATTTAAGAAATTTTATTCATAACTCGCTCCAAAGTTTTTAACTCAATGTTTTAAAAGTTGTACAAATAAACCTAGGTTTTGTTATCGGACCAAGTAGATTGTTTTATATTTCAGTACAATACAATAAGAGGCAAATTTTGGAATCTAGGTTTATTGAATTAATGGGTGTTAAAAGAGGAAAATGTATATGTATATAACTTAATCAATTTCCATTCTTTGAATTACGTTGTTAATGAGTTTACTGTATTAGGATATAAACAAATAAAAGAGCACTGTGGCGACAAAATCACACTGATTTGAATAAAAACCCCGAACCACGAGTTATTGTTTTTGTTTCTTGTTTTGTGGTTCGGGGTTTTGATTCAAATCAGTGTGTATTAGGATAAGTTAAAGTTTAGAGCGTCTGATATGTATTTCACGGTGATATAGTTTTTTAATGGCCTTTATCATTGTAATTTTGGTAGACATATTGTGACTTCAATACTAAGACAGGTAGAATATATTATGATTTGAAGGGACTCGGTTGGTCGTTGGTTTTCTTTTTTTCCGAGTGTAATTAAGTGACTTATATTTTTGATTCCTGGACAAAAATTTAACAAACACATAAAACTATTGAAATGTTTGCTTTTGGGGTTGAAATGAATAGTGTTGAAGGTTTGATGAGCATGGTCTTGTAAAATATTCATTTTTACCTTTATTCCATTTTTTTTACTTTTTCTTATCATAGTTTTGATATGTATATCAGTTAAGTACAAATGTTATCAAGCGTTTAATGGCTTATTTTTGGTATGCTGTTGAATGCGAGTACTATGTATAAGGGGGTGTGTATGAGAATGTATGTTGTACACTATTATTATGTAAGTAAATGATCATTGTAAGGGCAGTATTATACAGTTTAATATATTTACTAAAAATATATTTATATTTATTATAAACACCTATTAGGTCCCCAGAACAGGTCTTGTTGTGTCAATAAAAATTATATTTATAATTTGGTCCATATTTGGTGCACACTTTGGGTTTGTAGGCCCTAAGTAGCTCGGTCGAGTTAATTACAAAAAACATCCAACAACCAAAAGCACGTTTTTTGACAGGAAATAATAATTGTCTGAGATTTTTCATACTAGAATGCATTTTTTAGGAGGTTACATCTAAAAAAAAATTCAGGAGAGTATTCTGCACATTTTTTTTTCACACGAAAAACCTTACAGCACGTCTGGTTTCTTCAAAACCTTAAATACCTTAAAGTGCCAGGTTCTTATTCACGTGAGGATTTTACCGTGAGGACAGCTTCTGATCCAAAACCGCAAGGTCAAGGTTGCAACGCGTCAGCCGGGGCTGGAGGCTGAGGTGCAAACAAATTCTCCTAATATATTCTGTGAGTAGACAAATATAGTATATGAGTAGAATTTTCCCTCCTAGATGGTTGGAACCCTAAATCATATAAACTTAATTTTGGAAATTCACTTTACTCACGCGGTTCATCTGCGGGATTGAATTATTATAATTGTTTTGTCAAAATTGTGTAACTTATCAATATGTATAATTAGTGATTTAAGTGCTTTCCTTAAAATCTATCATTTCTCTCTCTCTCTCTTTTAGAGTTATATATTATTCTATTTCAAAATGGGCAAAAGCCCTGGGAAGTTGCATTATTTTGAGTCCTTTGTTAAGCACAAGTGTACACAAAATTAAAAGTTTCAAGTTTGCTTTTTATTGAGATGTTTTATTTTTTATTCCACCAATCATAGGTGCAGTTCTACAACAACAAAATCAGTGCCCGTTTACACAGTGAAAACAATGATTGAAGACAGAATTTCACCATTTCAGATTAACATAAACCCCACTTTCTTTAATTAAACATTCAACAAGCCCTTAAACTAATCTACTATTGATGTTCTTTTTAATTGATTCAGACACACCCCCACCCAGGCTAAGAATTGCCCAATTCCACTCCAAAATGAAGGGTCCTCCACTCCGCCACAGTCTAGTTTTACCGTTGACAGATTTCGCGAAGTACGATGCCTTAGTTCCTGCAGAGAAAGTCAGAGCATCCGAATGTATCGAAGCTTGTCTTGTCTTCGGTTCAGAAACAGGACAGTCGGTCGATTAATGAATTCACGATTAATGATGCGAAGTGGACGTAATCATAGGTTGCTCAACATCGGTTGGCTTTATTTGTTTCCGCCTTTTGAGTTTCTTTGTTTGTCAGATTATTAGAAGAAATTAAAGCCATTCGTTCGACCAACAATTAAACGTGTTACGTCAACGAAATAGGTTGTAATTATTGCTTCACAAATCGAAAAAGTAAATTATTGATGATGCAAGTTCTGAATTGCAATTATTATAACAATACGTGAACATCGAAAATTTAAGTAACTTTTTTAGTATTTATTGTAAAAGAAGAGGAATGAAACTTCATTCGAAAGGTACTGTGCCTTAGATGCGCGAAAAAAAATCATGTGCGTAGGTTGTCGTTAAGCTAGGTAAAATAATTTAAACTAGGCATGACCTAAAAGTGGAAAATCATTTTCTTGGAAGGTCACAGGTTCCAATCATATCACTAAAATTCTTTATTTAATAACGAAATAAGATGGAATATAAAATCTAAGCTCTCTGACAAGATTGATTGAACTGTCTGCCATGTTAGGTTTGCGTATTTAATGATTTGATTAATTATCTGAAGAAAACAAATTATTGATAATTTTGTAAATTAGGTCAAATATTACCAGAAATGCTTTTAAATGGAATCCTTAAATATAAAGTTATTTTTTAGAGCCTCTAGTAAAAGTAAAACGTTTGTACATGCTTAGGGAAAATGTAAACGATTGTACTAAAAGACACAAATGCCGTGCTTCAAATTAACATTTGAATCCTACAAGGAATTTGCTATTTTTGCGAAAAATATGTTTCGCTGATCTAAAAACTTTCTTCACTTTTCTTGTATCGTACAATATATATACGTAATTACAAGAAAACAAAAAGAAGAAGAAATTTGCTCAATGAGCTCGGAAGCAGCTTGTCTAGGTACAGTAAACCGACCTTATTCCCAGCCCCCAGCCTCCTGTATCCAGAGATCACGTCAAGCCTAGCACGTGTGTCCATTGTTGTAGAAGGCTGATTATATATTTGTTAAAATGTTTCACGGCTCATTTCTAGTTCAACGCTCGATCTACGCCTAACTGTTCTGACCACACTGTTCAGACATCGCGACAGGATATTAATAACTGTTTAGTTTGTAGTATTGTACTTCTGGACGCAATAACTTCATCTACACTATATTTTAAATCAAATGTTTGTATGGAGATATTTACTATATTAATGAGTCGTTAAATACCTTCTGAGTGACGATTAAACATTTACTTACTTCTGAAATTTCGTTTGAGTTGCTTCAGTGCTAACTTTAGTTCGCTAAACCGTTAAAGATGATTCTAAATAATCCATGCAATACTACACCAATCAAACGTTTTCGACAGCATATATTAACTATATACATGATGACTAGTAATAAGTGTTAAAAACATTTTGGTGATAAACTACTTGGTGCTAGTGACAACATAGGACATATTTAACTTTTTGCAACCATGCTCTTAGATTAATAAACATTTTAAGATTTGTTTAAAAATGTGTAGGCCTACTTGAGCTAGTAAAACTGTATTTTTTTCCATGCATACCTACAAATTTAACACAATTTTCAGAATCTACATACAATTTCCAGCAAGAATGATTTTAAATCAAAGTGTAATGTTAAATATTAAAAGTTATCGGTGAAGTTTAATTTTCTAATCATTGTACAAACATTAAGAACATAAAACGGTTTAAATCTCTCTTTTAGTATAGTTTAGAATGTCACAAATATCATTCAAAACTTTCCTGTAAATAAGCTTTCAAATAATGGAATACAACATTCCGCTCATCCCGCTTTTAAAAGAGTACTAGTAAGCTCCCGTGAAAAATCACAGGCAGATTAATTTGATACACATCAAAAGTACATTACTAAAAAAAATATATTTAAATCAACAAACTTTATCCAAGCCTACCTAACTATGCTGACGGGGATTTTTAACACGGTAAATGTAGGATTTTTAACACAATTATAAGGATTATAAAACTGTAGGCATATTAGTTAAAATTTTATATTTATATACGTTATTATATATCTAAAGAGAGATAAACACATTATCTTTTAATTGTGTTTTATTTCATATTGATAGATCAAATGATTTAGAAATTATTAATATAATTATAGTGAAGAAATTAATAATCGAATATGTTTATTTATTATACGAAGATGTACGAATGTTTCCGAAGATAAACGAATATGGTTAAATTTGTATAAACGAATATAATAAAATATTGTATCTATATACAATTTATAACCTCAAAGTAAATATTATAGCCTATTGTAGCATACATTAGTTCAACTCATATTTAAAAAAATCAACTTCACAAGAAATTATAATGATTGAAGTTGTAAACATAAACCCAAAGTATAATATACACTGGGTTTGCAAGTATCGCAAATTATGGGTAAATCAGCTGTTATATTATATGTTACTCACTTACGTTTTGTATGTACGTATACTCCATGTACGTAAGTATATGGAAGTACACTCGCTTTTATAGGAGTTGATTAACAGCCTGAATACGAAAATATGATGTACTGTACGGTATTATAGTATCAAATACACAAACTGAAAAGATTTTAAAGGTTTGATTATTCATGTTTGCAACAAAATTCTAATATCCCTCCACAAACGTAAGGTAAGATTTACGTGGTTCAGTAACTATTAGGTAGTGACGTAATAACCATGTATTTTTCAAATCGGGAATATGAAAAATACAGTATGCCATACTCAGTAGATCCTGATCTATTTATGTCTTACATTTTGTTTACGATTGTTATTATTTATCTTTATGGTGTCAGTGAAGAGTTTCTTTAAAGCAAACAGGAATGGCTGAACTTAACCTGCATTTTGTGAGTTTTCTTTCTCTTGTATTTTTTTCTGTTTTTCCCCTGAGTTTAATGTTTACTTTCAGAATATAAAAAATCTCAATTTATATAGTCACCCTCATCTGTTACCTTATTTTCTGTGAAAAAATATTAATTTTAAAATTCAGTTATTTTTATTTCTTCGTTTAATTTATTTGTAAAAATTCATTTTAAAATTATTTACAGTGTTCTCATTTTAAACACGCGAAATTAATAAAAACCTAGCCTATGCTGTTTGAAGTATTCAACTCTTTAAACTAATGTATAAAAATGTGCATAATGGTGGAGAAATCGTCTATGAAGTATATTCTAATTTCAAAGTTATTCCGTGATCATATCGTAGTGTTAGCGTCACGTTTACCCTCAAAGGCTTCAAACATTATATGCAGATATCGTCCACTATGGCAGGATACTCTCGTACTTCCTTACTTTCGTTATATTTTTTACTTAAACCAGATACAGCCACGGTATATTCTTCACCGACTTAAAAACGTGAACCAAATCGTCACTGATAAACATTATAAAAATTACGAGAGAAAACAAACTTGTGCAAACTAAGGTTAATGAAGGTGAACGTTCATTCATTTTTATTAGATCAAACCCTATGAACGGGACCATCAAGTGATGAATATTTTTTTCTTTGGTTAGTTTTTTCAGTTGTTTGTTTATATTTTTGACTATGATGAAAAGGATTAATTAAAATATATTTGATTTTCCTTTCATTTTATAAATAAACTCACAGTATGAAAGTGCCTATCGAAATGTGAAGACCAAGGTCAACAAATTCTTTCTTTTCCCATATCACTTATACACACTGAATCACAACATCCAACGTTAGACAAGAAAACGAAAGCGTGAGATCCAAGATGTCTGCCATTGTTTCTCGGTCGCCATTATTTGCTTAATTGTGTGCGAACGTGATAGTTTTTCAACTTCTGCCGATTTATTATAACAACTTGTTCTCATGTCAGACCAACGATGTATGCGATGAGAAACGTCACTATTGTTTGATGCATAACCTGTTATACGGACAATGCACGGAGATTTTAATGAACGGTTTGAAAGAATTTAATACATTATGAATCGTTAAACAGTGTAAACAGTGTTTTGTTGGTCTCTTTGTATAGCTTTTGTTACACGGAAAAATGTGTTTGTATTTTAAAACTATTTAAAAAATATGTTTAAAATGTTTGATATTAAGTTAAATGTATAATACTATTAGGCCAGAGTGAAATATCATAGGAAAATTAATTAGTTATATGTTATATATTTAAAAATAAACGGTACTCACAAACATATTTAAATTATTAAACAGATTCACTGTGACGTCATAATTGTAGGTGGGGTAGGAGAGGTGATTTATTAAAGTAGGAGATTAACTAATAAATGTTATTATTATTATCTAGAAAGAAAACTATTCAATCGATTTCGAACAAATTTGCACCAAACACGTCAATTAGATGCACGAAAAAAGGTTTTGAAAAACAACCCCCTTTATGGCCAAACCCCCAAAAATCAGTTATTATTATTATTATTATTAGCTAAACGATAATTTTTAGAAAGTTGTGGTTTTTTGCATATGGTAGGGTACATTAAAGGCTACAAGTATGCCAAATTTTATCAAAATCGTTAGAGCCTTTTTTTTATAAAAAAATAATAACTGATTTTTGGGGTTTTTTTAAAAAAAAGGTTTGTTTCTCAAAAATTTTCAAAACTGTTTTTCGTGCATCTATACAGGCCTACTTGACATGTCTGGTGCAAATTTGTTTGAAATCGATCGAATAGCTTTCGCTCTATATCAAAGCCCACTAAAGAATACCGTTGCGTGGCGGACAATAGGATGGGCGCACAGCGTTGTCATATCTACTAGCCTCGATCACTCCTGGTATTTACCGCTCGAGGCTTGAGCGCACAGTTTAAAGAATTATAAATGCGTTGAGTCAGCCGCATTCAGTTAGAAGCGTGGGAAGAACGTGACAACGTCGCACTAAGGCGATTGGAGCGTTCAAGGCCTCGGTGTACACAAGCCCGTCCCTCAACGGTATTCTTTCGTGGTCTTTGTTATAGCTTTGTATACATACTGACATACAGACAGATATTTTTTTTAAACCATTTTTTTTTACTCAGGTGTCCCAAAACGGATATTTCCACAAAAATCTCAACATCGACTTTTTTGCGATCACTTTACTTTCTCTATACTACAGTATAGTGAGAAAGTAAAAAACTATTTACAAACAAATTTTATCCAGGCCTACCTAACTGTGTGGGGATTTTTAACTCGTTAAATGTGTACAATTATAACGAATGTTATTATAGTGCAATTCCCTTTTAGTAATTACAAACTATTACATTTAAAGTGCCTATATACTGTTATATAGAACTAATGTAATCTATATGATCTGTTTTAAGGTTAGTTCTTTATACTTTATCTTTATACTTCGTTCTTCAGACGAAATTACTTAAGCCTACGAACAACAAACTTTATCTCACCGGGTCTATGCCGTTTCAAACATGACAGAAAAGACAGAAAAAGTGTCTCATTAAAACTTTTTCTGAAAAATCTGAAATAAATTTTGGGAAATGGAATAACCGATTTTATTCATAGGTCTGATTTGTTCAACATTGTGTTTTTTCAGCCCTGGAATAAGACCCTTTTTGCTGGACAAACACTCTGAACTGATGAGTTTTCACAAAGAAGAATTCCATAGAATGACATACTTGTCCATAACATGGTGTTAAAACTATCGGAAGTACCACCGTATGTTAATTATGTTAAGTTATTTTACAACTTACTGCTTTCATTCCTGTTTTGATTATGTAGTTAATTAATATAAGTACAGTAAGTAAATCAATGGTAGTGCCACAGTGTAGTTCTATAATGTTTAGTGTAAATATACCTGAGCTAATTTTGGCACTAAGTTTGCTATTGTGGTAATTCCAGCACAACTTATCAATTAGAAGACCCGAAAATGGTATACAGATTGCACTTCTGTAAGTATACCACCTCCTAGCTTACACTTGGTGTCTGATTTGATCTGTGCTTTCTACTGAAGTGTATGTAATTACTTTTACACGGATTAACAAATTGCTTTAAACTTACGTAATTATAAAATAATGTCATCGTCCCATCGAATGCTTATGATGAAATTTTAATAAACATAATTTATACAATAACACCCCTCAGCCCCTGCTCACTTCGCTCAAAAATCCTTTACACTCGTTTATAAATTTGACGTTGTTTACAATTTATAAACAGAAAATCTAAATTTCTGTACTTGGGCGTAGCCCCTATTGCAAAATAGATGGAACCATACCAAGTAAACTAGCGATAAACTCAGACGTCATGTAAATAGACCGACAACTTTTACACTTTGTTAGCAGTAAATACCAATTTCTGTATTTGGATCATAGCCCAATTGCGATATAGATCCGAACAATACTATAAAGTCAGTGCTATACGTTATTGTTAATTAGTGTAAACAAAGTTATAAAATGGTTTACAGTTTATAAACAGTAGCCCCTTTGCATAATGGATCCGTACCAAACCATGAAGTCAATCGCTCTACTCTTTCGTCATCAAATATAATATAGTTTTACAGTTTGTAAACAGTAAATAACAATACTGTACAGTACATGTAGTTGGGGCGTAATCCATATTCAAAAGTAAACCTAACTTTTCTATGAAGTTTAATGCTTTACGCAGACCACATCAAATGTAAAAAAATCACCAGTTTATAGTTTATAAACATTAAATAATAATATCTGTATTTGGGGCGTAGCCCCTAAGCAAATTAAATTCAAACAATATAACGAATATTTCCGCTTTTTTCAAACGTCATGAAATGTAAATAAAGGGCTATTGTTTACAGTTTATAAACAGTACAAACAATTAGTACTTTTGGGCCGTAGCTCCTTCGAATATTTGGTTTCAATAAATCAAGGAATGGGAAATGTCAACTAAAAGTTACGAATAAAAGAATCAATGTAGAAAACTACATTTTATTTTTTTACAGTGTTGCCAGATTTTTGGACGCAATATGACACTAATTTAGTCATTCTGTATAAATGAAAAATATACAAAGGTCGACTGCAGCGACTCTGTCGAAAGAACACGGAACTATGAAATGTATATAAAGTACTAACTTCCTACCATTATTGAGTCCACCCAAATATTTGCAACATGTTTTTAGGTCTGAAAAAAAATTAAAAATATGATTTGATATTTTGATATCAGTCAAAAAACGACTGATGGTGGAGCCAATGCAAACAGATTATTGTATACTCCGATATTTATAATAGGTAATAGGTGTTACAATAGAGGTTTTACGTTGCTGTCTATTTAAATTACATTGAAGTGTATCACGACTTGTTTTACACTCTGTATATATAGATGAGTTACCACAAGTAGTTTGAATGTAATACATCACGGATATTTATTAAACAGACAGGTGTAACAACATTACAAACTATTATATAATCAAGATTCAGTTAATTAACGAATATAACTTCATATTAACAAACATCAGTTGAGAAATATTACATTCTTGCCGCCAATTACTGGAGCACAGGTTGATTGACGTGTGAGGGCTTAGATAATCAGATATCTTAATGATCCACGGGTAGTGATCATAACACGAGCTGAGGTGAGGTGTATATTATAGTCCTTCTTATTATAACGCCAGATGCTGTCGCTCAATAATTAAATGTGTGCACTTTCATAAGGAAATCTTGAAATTTTGCATCGAATAACAGGAATTATACGAAAAGTGAGAATACCACATTCGATTTAACTTCCAAATCATGCTTTAATAACATTTATTGTTTTGCCGATGGGTGTTATGGCAGACTGCAATGTTGTAGCAGAGTAGAGATTGATAATGCAATTACATATACGAATTAATACGAAACACGTGTTATTATTTCATTCCGAAGTTTTCACGAAATATCTACCGAGCAGATCCGAACAATGCATTTCGCTTTTTAAAACCTTTTATATAAATCTATTGTATTTATTTTTCTAGTACTATTTCCAGAATTTAGCTCTTTCTATAAAGAAACAAGAGTTATATTTTAATTTCGTGTATTTTAAACAAAATAAAGACAAGGCGTATGTTTCAACGTAATAGAGTTTCTCATATTTAAAATAAATCTAATCTATACTAATATTATAAAGAGGTAAAGTTTGTTTGTATGTAGGGGGTAATCTCTGGCACTACTGAATGAACCGATTGAAAAAATAGTTTTACTAATAAAAAGCTACACTATCTCTGAGTAACATAGGCTATAATTCATTTCGATAAAAATATTTTTTTATTTCAATATTTGTTAATTTAGTCAGAAAAAATTCTTAGGTTAGGCCTAGAATGATAAACCAACACATGCATTTACATTTATTACCATAGCAACCAACTGAATAAAATAACAGATAATATAGCCATTTGCTCCAATATTTCCATTAACAGCTGATTTCAAAATGTGAAGCAATTACTTTTGTATTTCTAGCTTTTAGGTTGGGTTTTTAAGTGTAGACCTGAGCCTT
This sequence comes from Philaenus spumarius, assembly GCA_018207615.1. Taxonomy (NCBI): domain Eukaryota; kingdom Metazoa; phylum Arthropoda; class Insecta; order Hemiptera; family Aphrophoridae; genus Philaenus; species Philaenus spumarius. The sequence goes on from JAGFPH010002192.1 coordinate 130,958, forward strand.
GCTGGTTCTTTTAACCATTATTATAACTGCTGTCATAAAATATAAGAAATAATTTTATTTGAACATTTAACATTATTTACCATCTTAGTTTTGAGGTTATTATTTATACTACACCTTTATTATAAATAAAACTTAACATACCCTATGATTTTAGAAAGATCCGTTGGGGGTTGGCGTGCGGAGCACGCAGGGGTCTCCCCTAGTTGCTTATATTAGTGTAAATCTTCTACTTTAAATATTTATTACAGACTTCATTTCTATGAGGTGAAATGTTGAAGTCTTTATGGCTGCACATGTAAGACAAAATTTGCTTAAGTGAAATGACCAAGCCATGTAGCGTACCGTGGTGACCTGGATGTCCGACGGTTTCCCATGTATGACCTCGCAATTCAAGGGTCGAGAACATTTGCTACACCGGTTCCTTGGCGAATCAGACCAATCAGCTAATTTACTTTTCAAACTTCTGTGAAAAAAAAACAATAATAAGAATTTCTCGTCATGTATGTGTACATATAAATCTGTCTTTATGTTAAAGGAGACATTCTAGTTTATATATTTCCCATATTAAAAACAAATACTTCAGGTACCATTGAAAATACTAATAAGTTTAGAGAGTTTAAATTGAACGCAAACTGATTTTATACAATTTAGAACAATGTTAACCTATTTTTTAAATCCTCAAATTTAGGTTTTTTAATATATTTGGTTTTTTAAATTATTTTTTAGGTTACAGACTAATTTACAACAGTCAAAAAAATCAGCATGATAGGAATATTGGAAAAGTGTACCTGTGAATCGGAAAATATGATTTTTCGGTAAAGCAAAAAAAAATAAATAGAGTATCCAGCATCATACTGAATAGTTTTTCTTTCCTTGATTTCCTTTTTCTTTTTAGATTTATTATCTGATTTAATTTTGTTCATTTGAAAACTCTGATTTTTGTACATTTCAAAACTCTGATATTGTTAATTTAAAACAGATTGAGAAGGGTTGTCAAAATCGGAGGGTTAACATATTAGCCAGCTAGAAAAAAGTTCTCAGTATAAATAAATGTTGAAATTAGGGGTGTATGAAAAAACTACCAATCGCTACATTTTGGCGAAATTGAGTTAGCATTGCAATCTTTAAGTAAATTGTCTGGCCTTTGGTGGTGAAATCGATTCGGATCAAAACAGTCAACAAATTATTTTCTTCTAAGTATGTACAACTAGGATATGTAAAGTCCAAAACAAAAACTGGCAATATCCTAAATCATCAATCAAAAAACACCATTCATTATAGATTGATTAATTTTCGTAGGTTAAACCTAGTCTGCAAATTAATGTTTTATAAATTCATAATTTAGAAGTATTTATTTATACAATAGACATAAACCGGAAACTGTAACTCCAATCGAAGCTCTTAAAATGTTGTGTTTAGAAAATAAATGGGAAATAAATTAAGCAAAAACTTCAATTTATTTTCAGATCAGAAGATTCAATCTTTTTAGATATTACTAAATTGTATATTGATAGTTTAGCATGAAATTTAAATTATTTTTAAATAAATCTATTCAATGAGTTTGTTACAAGTTATGAATAAAATGGTACAATCCAAATTACTTCAACGCTTTTTAACTTAAATTTGAACACGTTTTAAAATTTTATATTGCATTTTTTATTATAAAAATTTGCAGTTTACTTAAACCAGTACTGTTTTATTAATAATTCATTATTTCACATTTCTTTCGTGGAAAATATAATTACCTTGAACCCACTTGCTAAAAAAGGAGTAAACCCCTATATGTCTCCCTTAACTAACAATATTTAAATAATTAAGAAACAAAAACTGAATATCCAAAAGTGAGTATTAAAAAAGCCCATCTCCAAATTCAATTCTTAATTTTCTAAATAATTATTTCACTAAACTAACTAAAATGTTCAAATGTATTCTTAGACATAATAACAATATAAAATTTATGTCAATCTACCTTTATAAAAGGTATAGTTTACGGTTTATAAAATCTACAAACCACTGATAACAAAACATAGTTTCTTTTGGTAAATATTTAACAGAATGGAATATGTTGCCTCTTTAGTCCTACGCTCCTTAAATATACCTACTGATATTCATATAAAAACGAAAGTTTCTTTGTGCTTTATAAGTTCAACAACTACTCGACAAATTTCACTGAAAATTTCACAGCTTTCCCTTATTATTGCCGGGAGTGTTTATCCGTGAAAATTATTTCGATTGTTTACATTTAAAGGGTTCAAATGGTTTTACACCTTTAATTCCCATGAGAATAGAGAGATGAAATTTTACACAATTGATTTGCATATGATACATAACAAAATTTTAGCTCTCGCAGTTTTATTATTTGCTTTTAAGGTATAAAAACAGGAATACCAACCACTAATATAATAAATATTCATTATTTTACTCCAGAAATGTTACATAGAGTGAACCCATTAAATTTCAGTCACTACCTAAGGGGTTAAAATCATGTAACCACCCCTCAATAAATAATATAAATTCCACTAACTTCCTATAAGCTAGAGAGCTGAAATTCGAACATGTTATTTCTTAGGTTATATATATATATATATATATAAGAATTAAACTCCATTTGCATTTCGATTATTAAGGGGTGAAGTGGGAAACTAACCATCAAAATAAATATTAATTCCTACACTTGCTATGAAGCTTGACACCTTAAACTTGGCACATATTATGCTTAATATAGATATAGTAAATAAATAAATCAATTGCATTTAAGGGGTAACCTACTTTGCGTAACTAATATTTTATGAATCGATTTGAAAAACCTGATTCTTCTTTTTAAATCGCGTGTAATGGTAAGACACAAGATTTACCTGATAGTCCTTTCATTTATTTAATCCCATCTGCGTGCGAAGCCGCAAATACCAGATTGTTTAGTAAAAATTTTTATTTTTTCTTATGGTTTTACATAATTTATCTAAAATCTCACAGCTCTTTTCGAATCAAATTGTTTCTTAATTCAAAATCAATACAATCGAAACACATCCAGAATACATAAACACAATTTCTTTCGAAATTTGTAGAAGACCAAATACAAAAAACACATTTCTTGTGAAGACAATACTAAAAGTTAAATTCTAAAAATGTTTAATTTATAATATATTCGTTTATGGCGAAATATTCTGTTAAAATGTTCAACTGTTCAATATTTACTATGCACCGTGTATTTTATCAATTATACATATTATTCAATAACCCATAATTGCCTACACAACTGATGGTTTACACACAACTACATGTCCAATTGCAAGATTCGAAGCGACACACAATAATGTTATATTCTTAATCTCCTTCGTTTTGATGTGGTACAGTTTATATAAGTTCCGAGTTGATTTTATCTCGATGCATTTCCTGTTACATCAATGGTACTATATAGGATGTCAACTATTCTACCAAACTTAACCATGTTATTCAGCAGGTCAAAACTATCAAATAATACAATATAATATTAGTCCTATCTTGCTTAGTTTAGAAGTTGTCTGCCTGTATTGTGTGTTCTGAAAAAATAAATTTTTGGTTCAATTTTAGAGTTTTGTGTCTCTAAGTAAACGCCTTTATTATTCAGTAGGGAAAACCCCTGCGTGCTCCGCACGCCAACCCCGTTGGAACCTTCTATACAAATAATCATGTCATGTTTTCTTTACAATAAAGGAGTAGGATTAATAATAACCCCAAAGCTAAGAAGGTAAATAATGTTAAATTTTCAAATCAAATTATTTCGTATATTTTATAACAGCAGTTAAAAGAACCAACAAGGCTCAGGTCTATACTTTAAAAAAACCTAACCTAAAAGTTAGAAACACAAAGTTTGAAATTAACTGCTAATAGAAATATTAAAGCAAACAGCTGTTATCAGTTATTTTATTCAATTGGTTGCTATGGTAATAAATGTAAATACATATGTTAATTTATCAGTCTAGGCCTAACCTAAGAATTTTTGCCGACTAAATTTACAAATATTGAATTTAAAAAATGATTTTATCGCAATGAATTATAGTCTATGTTACTCAGGGATAGTATAGCTTTTTATTAGTAAAACTATTTTTTCAATCGGTTCAGTAGTCCCAGAGATTGACAAACGACCAAAATACAAACAAACGACCAAAAATCAAACTTTACCTCTTTATAATATTAGTATAGAAAACAATTTTACTTTACTAACTTTGTATATCAGTGTACAATATTTTAACTTAAGGTTTTGAACATGAATATTGAGTAATATTAAATGAACTAGTAAGCCCCCGTGAAATTATTGGCTGATTAATTAAGAAAACACATCAGAAATAGGCTACATCATTTAAAAAAACAAACTATTTAAAAGCAACATTAAAGGCCTACTTATCTAGGCCTACGTAACTATATATGTAGATAATTACCTTATTTAGTAGTTGGAGCAATTCTTAATTAACGTGAAAAACACTACAGCTGTTTCGCCTATCACAGTCGGCTTCGTCAGGTGCAGGATACTTAAATAAACAACACTGAACATATATGTCACTAAAAACTCGATAAAATAATCAGAGGATAGCTCTTCGTTAAATTTTAATGGGAGGAAGGGACACCGTCTCGACGTATGGAGGAATATAACATATACATTACACAAAAGAAATACCCCAGCATACTTCTTAACGAGAAATTGAATTTCGCGGCCAACCCAATTTACGACATACTATCAAATCTTAAGTAAATATAGTAGACTTCTACAGCAGATAATTCTCGTATTCAGTTCAGTATCCGTCAGGAAGCAAACGAACTACGATGTGGCCACACCCGGGTACGTTTAGTGTAAAATTCATATCAGCAATTGAAAAGCGAAAGATTATATAAAACCTATTTAGTTTTATAAAGAATACAATACGTAACTATGCTGACGGGGCTTTTTAACTCGGTAAATGTGTACAATAATAAGGATTATAAAACTGTAGGCCTATTTGTTAAACATTTCTATTTATATACGTTATTATATCTAATCTTATTAAACGAGCACTTCTTGAATATTTGTATATAAATTTATTTCGGGGATAAAACGGCTTTTAACTATTTGAATGAAAATTTGCATATAGAGGTTTTTTGACATCAGGAACCGAATGAGCTAGGTCTTATGTCGGCAAAAATGCGCTATGTAGCTCTTTTCGCCTATGTAAACTCTGAACTTCTTTTATATACCACCTTTGAAGTCACTGAGTAGGCGAATAGATACATTAAAGATACAATCCAGATGTTTTACAAAGCGATGTTAATCTGTTCATTTTAGCTTCAGATGTTTGTATATAGTAATAGATTAACAGCAAAAAAATTACTATAATATAGCGGATATTACATTCTTATAAATTTTTTCCCCGGAGGCGAAAATCTTGAAAAAGATATCATTGCACGCAATGGTAGTGTGGGATTTTTACCCACTAAATACCTCCGGTTATCATAACCAGTCCACCAGACCGACAAACGATTTTATTTTCTTACTAATAGTTCGCTGTGTATGAGAGAATTAAAAAACTAAAAACTCTCCGTCAGATCATGAGGCTTTTTTCTGCTAAGGCGACGGATGTCATCGCCTACATCCAGTAAACTTAGCATTTCAGGATTTACATGCTTCCGCAATCGCATGTCATGTCCAGATGCATGCCTCTTCATCTCCTCCGTTACCAATTCTTATAAAATGTTAAACTAATTGCACTCTTGTTTTTTAATTATTATTATTTAAATGATCAGTTCATATGTACGTAAGATCGAACAATATTCATATTTATTCAGTATGTGATTCCATTTTACATACATTTTCCTTTAAAAAAAATACTGAGCGATGCACGGTCGCCCAGGTACTATATTTAAAAAAATGTAAAAATACTATCTTTTAATAACTTTTTATTTCATATTGATAGATCAAATGATTTAGAAGTTATTAATATATTAATACATTAGTTCTATAACTCATATTTAAGAAAATAACTTCACTAGAAATTATAATTATTTAAGTTGTAAACATAACCCCAACTATAATCTACACTGGGTTTATTTAAGTACTACACATGAGTTGTGAAATCAGCTGTTACATTATATGTTACTCACGTACGTACGTAAGTACGTTTGTATGTACGAATGTACACTCGCTTTTATAGGAGGTGATGAAAACCAATAGTTACTGGGATTAGTCTAGGAAATCAACATCTGAATCGATTTTTATTCGATTTGCGGCAATCGATGCAGTTTTTCGAGTCCATTGAAAGAATCGACAACAAAAATTTCGACGTCGCTTTTCAAAGTTAAAAGCTGATTAGATTTTGGAATTGATCGGTAAAGCCGTTTAAAAGTTATTTCAAAAAAACCTGATTTGAAAATTTTTTATTTCTTAGTTTTTTCGAAATTTCTCAGAACCTACCGGTCCGAATTAGTTGAAATTTTCAGGAAATCTAAGTTTGATGGAACTCTTTAGAACGCCGTTTGGTAGGATCCAATCGGTTAAGCCGTTAAAAAGTTATAAGCGGGTCACATACTTACATACACACACACATACACACAGACTGGATGACACCCTCTCGGGAGTGGTCAGGGAAGATTCCTAGGACCTCAAAACGTCGAGATCTGATGAATACTCGATTTTCGAAAATCGGGGTGAAACCGAAACTTCCCGATTTTAGAAAATTTTCAATTTTCTTAGCGGGAAGTTATAAAAGGCGCGTGTACTTACTTTCGCACGTTAGAAGTTATGCTTCTTTGGTGTGGTTAAATAAATAAGATTTAATATAGAAAAATGTATATTGTTAATAAATTATATATTAAAATGTTATGCAAAAGAGCATGATAACAATGTTTTGAAGCAACGATCAAAACAATAACCGTTGCGGGAATGACAATTTATTTATAAACAGCAGGAATTAAAACACTTTTCTATCACTGTTTCATAAAAGTTTTTATCCCTAATAGATTTCCTGTCAAGTATGTAACACCACTGCATTATAGGTACAATAAATCTTTTATTTTAATATCAACATTGAATAAAAACACACCTAACATTATATCTTGAAAACTACATATCTAAAAATGCTTATGTATAACCCTTTCAACCGGTATTTTTATAAATATGTCAAATTTCAGAAGACAAACGTGGGATCTTATAGCCTAGGGGCTCCGCTTTTTCAAATTTATAATCTCATATGGGATGGTGTAGCTTTTTGTCTTACTGACAATACAATTGTATATAAAATATTTGAGAGAATTGATTTTTTTAAAACATTGATATAAAAGAAGTAAACAAAAATTAAATATAACTTACACAACAAATAAATGGTTGAAAACCAAACAAATTGTGATAGGAAAATTTTTAGTAAATCAGATATGGGAACAAATGTGTCAATTTTGATCAACTGAATACTGGATGTGTATTGTTTCAAGAAGTTGTTTGTTTGTCGGAGTAATTTTTATTAGGAGTAATCATAAACATTAACTGTTCGGATAACATCGGTTCTTGGGCATGCGCAACCAATCCTCCATTCTGTTGGTAGCCTTTTTCGCGGGACCTGTGCGCGTTCATTCATGTGATTTTTACCACTTGCCATCATAGAAATTCACTCTCGTAATGTTTTTCATGATGCGCCAAAAGAAGTATAACTTTAATAAAACTAGAAAATAAAATGCCTTTTAAATGTCTACTTAGATTATTGGTAGAACCTTACAATATTAAAACAAAAGTTGCATTTTACCCTTATCAATTCCAGCTTCGGACAACAAAAAGAAACAACTCCTTAGTTACGTATTTTGTTCTGAGGTATCTTAATCATTCTAGGCCCAGACTAATTAATTTTTGGACAATGTATCAGCCTACATTATTTAAAGTAACTTAATTAAATTAAATAAATTAATAGTTTAAATAAAGACAAATCAAATCAACTTTATCTTGGAAATGGATATTATATATTTTTATAAATTATATTAGAACACCTATGACTCCACTGATTTCCAAAACAACTGGAACACTTCAGTAGTAGGAGCGGGTTTTGCAGTAACATCGTTTCGGAAACATCTTAAAACGAATATTGTACACAATAAGAGTTGGGCTAGGAGGTTTTTTTTACCGGAATATTCCCAACTTCAATTGTTCCAACTTCGGAACTGTTCTTTTTATCGAAAGAAAATTGTTCCGGAGTGACTCGTCCTCAATTCCAACTGATGAAACTGTCAACAGGAACAGCTTTTACAAGTCAGTTGACTGTTGCCATAAAATAATTATGAAAAATCTAACGTTCCAATTAATTGTAAACAGTGTAAATCCCTAAAATTACGTAAGATTTATTACGTGAATTTAATATGTTATTTCTAAAAATGTTAATTTCCAATTTGGAGTTAACATTGTTTATCCAACTATTCAATTATTAGACTAATAATTAACCCCGTTAAAACCGTTAGTTGGTATTAACCCCGTTAAAACCTCAACTGTACAAGGCACATTTTTGCAAATTTATTAATACAATTAACTGTGTACTAAAATTTGTATGTAAGTTTATGTATACAAAGTTGGTTCAAACAGAAAATAATATCTTTATCAGTCATTAAAAATATAGCGGAACACTGACCTCTCTATTAAGTCGTTATACACTTTACTTTTCCGAGTTCAGGCGGAAGCCGGAGTTAATAAAGACTAAAGACAATGAAACAGAACTAGTGAACAAAAAATGTACAATGTGTTTTATAGAGATAAAAGTATTATACTACCGATAAAATAGATCGTTAAATATGACAAAAAGGTAAGATGACAAAAAAACCATTTATTGTGAGTTATGAGTCATAAAACATAGGTAGCAATTAACATTTTGTTTTTTCCGACATATTCTGGTTCGCCTCAACGAATCCTTAGTTTTTGCAGAGTTTTTAAAGAACGATGCATTCAAAGGACAGTTCCGAAATAATAGTTCTGTTCTTTTTGGCACTTCCCTAAACAACGTAATTATTTTCAAAAGATACCGACACGAAAGTGTCGTAAAATAATATATATATTTTTGGGGTACAAAAATTTCGCAGCAAATATTTTCGAATTTTAATTTTTTTTAATGTTGTTTGGCTCGCTTTATAACTGTCAAATGTAATTGCCGTAGAGTGCCGCACAGATAAACGAGCTATGCTAGAACCATTCTGTTTTTCCTCGTAAATTGCGCAACAATTACAATGGTTGAGGACGCAAACTAAGATTTAAAAGTTTAATTATTTAAAGGAAAATGATAAAGTCAAAACAGTGTTACCTTAAAACTGATCCATCTCATAATTAAATCACTACATCAAATTAACCTTTCTAATTTGTTCCCGAAATTACTGTAACATAAAGTCGCCTTAAACTTACGTTTTTCTCTACTGTTTTGGCAATACGCAATCAATTATTGTGCAATATCTGAGTTGATATATTGCACTTAATAACACATTATTGGTCTTAATAGTTTAATTGACTCTCACAAATCAAATGTCAAAGCCTAACGACAGTTCTAGTAAAACATTATGTGAACTAGTTAAACATTAAAGTCAAGGTTCCAGTTCGCAAGCGTGAGATCGTTAAGTCTACCTCGTGGGACCCAGTCAAGGATTCTTGTAATTGTTTGTTGATTTTATACTCTCGTTGCGTTTCAATCAGCAATCGCTGGTTTGTGAAATCATTTAAAAGTCTTTATTCCAAACAAAGAATGTGAATTAGTTGTGAAAAGTTATTGTTCATGTTTTAACAGGACTGCGAAACTGATTTGTTTTTTTTTAGCACGTTAAAATCACAAAATTTTAAATAATATTAAAAACTGTTTTTAAGGTTTCAAAATTCAATTATTTCAGGATTACAAGTTTCATTATTTTGCTTAATGTTAACAATAAAAAACCACAATGCAATCTGTATATATAAAAGAAGTCCTGAATGATTGACTGACTGATTCATAAATTTACAGAATACGTCATACCACTTTGTAGATTTTTTTTTTTTTTTTTTTTTTTTTTGAGGCGAAAAGCCTGGACTGTTATCATGCACTACTAAGAAAGGATTTTACAAAATATTTATTTTAAGGGTTGAAAATAATCAAAATATGGAGGTTCACTGGCAGCCCTGTAACAGATAAAACAGCTTATTCGAATCAATAGCTTAGCAAGACAATTCTAAGTGTGGTCAATAATTAATTAACCAATACACTTTTGTTCAAGCATTTACATTCATTAACATCGGAACCACCTTAGCAAATTTAGAATCAGTTAATTATTTTTCTCAACCAACACAATTTAAAATCAATGAAAAAGGTTTGCTGTACTATAATTCAAACAAATGTTCTTACATATTATAAATAAAACAGCTGATTTGGATCAAAAGCTTAACACAATTTTTAGGTTGGGCCTACTCTGAACCAAAACACATTCCTTGAAAAAATTTACATTTATTACAGTCACAACCAACTTGGCAGGTAAAATTAGAATCAGCTAATTATTCTTCACAACCAACAGTTTTTTTAGGTTAGGTAGTAGCAAACAAAATCCGAAAAAAGTGTCCTATGACATAACGCAAACACATATCACTATTAAAATTAAGCTTTATTTACTTTAATTAACTTTATTATTTACTTGGTCTATCCGACCAGTTTCAAACAGGAACTGCTTTACTGCATGCCTGCTCACATTTTGGTCTATTTTATAACTTGAAAACTGTCTCTCTTCTACATAAAAATAAAAAATCTCTGTCACTAATCAATCGTCAATCCCGTCAAAATGTCATAGTATACCTATACAATAATCTGTTTGCATTTATTTCGCTACGAGTTGCAGCAGGGATTTGCGAGAAGAGCAAGCACGGGGCGAAACCCTCTGCTAGGACAGTTTTGCTTCAATACACCAGTGAAATAATAATGATTTTACGAAATAAGATTTCTGCTCAAGTCGGAGGTTTGGCAATAGAGTCCCCTTAATTCCAGTGTTAGACGATATTTTGACGGACAAATTTAATTTGAATCAACATCTTTCAACGGTAATAATCCGTTTAGTCTAAAATTAAGTATTTTAATTATGTTTTATAAATAAATATCGAGTTTGACTTGTGAGAAGATATACTTGATAGAATAAAACTTGAACACGTAATCTCACAACTAATACGTGTATTGACTCAAACGCGTTTTAACTACAAAGTTGCCATCTTCAGTGAATACGAGCTACAATAATCAAATTATAACTGTTATAGTTTTTTTATAACTGTAAAATATTACTTTTAAGTTATACTTTGACTAGCTGTTCCGATCCGGCTTTGAACGTATAGTCAAAACAAAGTTAAATGTATATTCACAACAAAAATATATCAATAAATATATTATACTATGTATTTCTTATGGGGATTTTTAGTAATTTTTGTAAAAACCCAAACCCCCCACCCTTAAAACTCGAGTTTTTTAAAAACATTTCTTAGGGAGCACCTACTGCCTAGAGGAAACATACCAAATTTCATTCCAATCCGTTCGGTTGTTTTTGAGATTTCGTCATGAGTGAGTCAGTGGTATTTGGATTATATAGATTAATGTATCTCTTGCTTTTCTGAAGATGGCAACTTTGTCGTTGGAACGCGTTTGAATTAAACGTATTAGTTGTGAGATTCTGTATTAAAGCTTTATTCTATCAATGGTGTGTTATCCTTATTTGAAAGATGTGACCGCCAGCTTCAATAATTATTGTTAAATTATTTTAATTATATTATGAAAACAGGGCAAACAAATTAAATTAAATTTGTAAACCTTACTGTAAAAATTTTAAATGGTCATGATAATTTTTTAGGTCATGATTTTTAGCAAACCTACTTTTACTGACAATAAGGACTATAAAATATAGAGGGAAATGATTATAGTTATAAACAATAGATCGTGTGCAGATGGAGGTAATTTCGATTGATCTTAATGCAATTTTAGAGGGAAAAGAGAATTTTTTCATTTCGTTGCAGTCTGTCCTATATTAAACGGAATTCCTATATTGTCCAGGGATGATTTTGGGCAGTATGGTTGGGATTAATACAGAATTTAATTACCAAACATATTTTCGGGGAAATTTATTAATTAAGTTATTTGTATAAATATAATATATTTGTTTAGTTGTCTGAGGGACTGTATGTATTAATGTAACTATGCATGTTAGTTTTTATTAGTGTAACTGTATATGTGTATGCTATGTAGTATAATACAGTTTATGTCAGATTTAAATAGACATTTAATAAAAAAACTTTTACCAACCTAGCAGACGGCCTAAAAGATTATTGCCCATCAAAATAATTCTACAAAAAATATAAATGTTATAACTAAGCACATTTTTATTGATGTTAAATGTATTTATGTTTAAAAAAATCTTACCACAATCTAATAAAGCATTGTTATTATTATTATTACATACTACATCACACCATCTTCCATTGGCCACTTTCCATACGTTCCATCGCTCTATTAACATTCATATATTTAACGACTTGTGTAAAGAATTCACTTTTAATAAACACATTTACATAGTAATAGATATGATGTTAATCTTACTGAAAAAATGTTAATGACTTAATTTAAAAATACGAAGCTAAATAACTCATATTCCCAACAGATGGTTCTAATAAAACCGCACCAAAATGACGTAGCGTCAACTACATTGGTCCGATAGCTATATGGTTGGGAATGTATTTCAAAAGAAAAATGACTGAAACCAGCTCTTAACTATAAGAATAGTTTACGATGTTTAGATGTTAATGAATTGTAAACACAAACGAATACAAATGTAGTATTTGCATTTCTCATACAAATATAACTGTTTATGGCGGCTTCAACAAATGTATTTGTTTCGGCATCAACTGAGAAAGCTGAACGTACAAAGCTGGAGTTTGAACCATTCTCCTTCGGAAAGGAGAAGTACACATTCGAAAAAGTTCATTCATTCAAAAGTTGTAACATCATTAGTGTGACCAAGTCGACTATTTTGCCCTCTTTGGACACGTTTCTGCTTATTACTTTAGACTGGTAGCACCTATTTTCAATTTAAAATAGTCATTGGATTTAGCTTTCCGAGTTCTTTCAAATGGCCACGGAGCCGATTCTGTAGGTTGTATAGTTTGGGAGTTATAACACAAAAGTGTGAGTTTTTTTTTAACTTTTGGTTTACCGATTTTTTAAACAGCTGTATCAATAAGTTTCAGAAACAACCTGATACCACTTTGGAGATGGAAATTTAATTCTCTACAATTTTCCTATTTGACTTTTTTCCCCCTGAAGCGATCTAAGTTGTCGAAAATGCAAACAATTGTTTTGCTTTAAGGTATTTTCGGCCTTTATTGCACTTGGAAAAAATACAGCTAGTAGGCTACTAAATATAATTTACTATCGATAAAGAACAATCGAAACATATTTATAACAATTATGTCCAATTATGTCCAACGTCTTTCACCGACACTTTCCCTTTCACTACAAACTGAAATAAAAGTAACGTAAATATCTTACCATCAAAGTAGTCAATTTTAATTGCATCCTTAGAAAGTACCAAGAACTGATAATATTTTCTTTTTTCTGCTCCAGTTGGCCTTGGTCGCGCCGGGCCGGATAATGTCAAAACGTTATTTATTTTTTCCGAATGAGTTTGCAACTTGTAAAGGTGAAAACATGCTTTAGCTCAGTTAACAAAGTTCAGCGCAGAATGGGCAAGTGTGATATTGACCTTAATCCGGACCGTAGCTGATCTAGTTTACAAATCGATTAGTTTTGGTACAATCAATAGTATTGTACAGGAAGTGTCGATTGAGATTTAACTGTTTGTAGACTGTAATCTGTTCGTGATTGCGGAGGTTTCAAGGGAGTACTGCAAAATTGATTTGTAGCGTTCGAAATAATGTATTGAATCTTTGTTTGATCGACTTTGACTTTGAAATTATATAGGAATTTGGGTAAATGTACAGATGAGGATGACCATAGGAAATGAGATTGAAATAAAAAGAAAGACAATATACGTGAAATTTTTTTATTATTTTTACTAAATGCGTAATAATAGAATTACAGCAGTGAAACGTAGAAAACGATATTCAATATAATCAAAGGACAGGAGAAAGGCAACTCTTTACATCTATCTCTTTTTTGTATCTTGACAGTGTTGTCAAATTGCTCATTACGGCATACTTATAAGATTTAATTTAATGGGTAATTAATTAATTTGATTAACTGATGGAAACACAAATATAATAGTATATAAGTATTTATTAAAATAAATAAATTGTATATATAAAATATATATGGCCTATATATACACATATAATAATGATATAATATTAGGCTAATACATATAGTATAATAATGTATAATGTTATATAATTATTATATTCTATATATGTATAAATATTATACATAAATATAATTCCTGTTATATTATATGTAAATATACTAAATATATGTTAATAAAATAAATTATATGTAAATATTTCAGCTATGATAGGTTACATGATTTCTGGTTGGTTTTGGTAAAACTTTACCCACCACAAAAATATGTAAAATTATATGTTGCTCTATACTGTCAGCAATAATAAGGATTTTTGCATTAAAAAAATGCAACCTCTACAAAAATTACTCTACAATCTCAGTATGTTTTTAGTTTCTATAAACATAAATATGTTGGGAGCACTTATTACTTTCAGAGAAATCTGACAACGCTTTTATAACCTCTCAGCAAAATCGCTGAAAGTAGCCTATTCCAGTTTTTTCTTCTTTTTTTCGGTTAGATTAATATGTTTTCCTGCCGTACGTGAAGAGTATAGTTTATTTATATTAAATAAACGTTAAGTTTTGTGTCTTTCTATTAGAATTTTATGGTGGTCACACTCATCTGCACTAATACCGCAATTTTTGTGACATCAAACGCTGTAGAATGCACGTAAAACGTGTTTAAAGGAATTAATCAGACCATTGCATTTGTCATTTTGATATGTACTTGATGACTTGATGATTTTTACTTTCTCCCCCTATACCATAGTATATGGAGAAAGTATTGTATTCGTCAAAATTTTTGAGTTTGAGTTTTTGGTGGAAATATCCGTATTGGGTCCCCCTGAACCTAAAAAAGTGGTTTTCAGAGTGATGTCGGTGGGGGTGTGTCTGTGTGTGCGTGTGTGTATGTTATCAGACCTAGAGCCTAAACCAGCCGTCCGATTTTGATGAAATTTGGTATGGAGATACTAATCGACGGTATCTCCAGGCGTTTTTTTTAACTTTTGTGAATTTTTGATTTTTAAGGGTAATTTTTCCATAAAAACCCTTAAAATAACGGAAAAATCAACTTTTATCAAAAAACGGCTGTAACGATTTTGATTAAAGTTTTATAGTTTATTAGGGACCTAAAGTACTATAAACTATAAAATTTTAATCAAAATCTTTCGAGCCGTTTTCGAGAAAAGTTGGTTTTTCCGTTATTTTATGGATTTTTATGGAAAAATTACTCTTGGGTTTTTTGAATTATTATTCTACTGATGAAAAGGTAGAGTATGTTATAGTACTTTGAGGGAGAAAGTATGTGTCAGTTTTTTAAACTTTATAATCGCATGTCTTTACAACGCAGTTGAAGGTATTTACAAAATATTAATGTGACAACATGTAGCGATATGAAAAAAGGCGATATAGCGTTGCACAATTTCTTATTTAGTTATTCTGTCATGGGCTCTTTATAAGACTACGTCTTGACCAATCGGATACCTGAATTTCCCTAAATAATTTAGGATAATCGCCTTCTCTCTCTGGGTCTAAAAAAAAATTAATTTCTTATCACCTTTCATTGGAACTCGTGACTTCTAGTCGTAGTTTTTAAGACGACATGTTTCGGAGCCGTAATCAATCATCAGAGCATTATCATTCTGTAAAGATCATAGCGCACTGAAATAAATACCCGTTACACATTACTCTTTCATATGAAATTAAAATTAAAAGGCGCTTTTCGCTAGGTTAGGTGCGCACCTTGTAATTCTGAAATGCGTGGACCTATTGGTCATGTAGGTCAAAGAAAAGGAAACACTTCCTCTAAACGTATGTCCAATAATGCTTTTTTCATCTATCCACCATTATTTTTGTACTAAATAAATAATATCTTCAGAAAGGCTTAACCGATTTAGTTGAAATTTTGCACGTTAATAATCAGTGTAAAGACACAATTTGATAAAAAAATCAATTTATTACAACGATCTTGTTAAAATGGCGACTATTTTTTAAAAAAATATGAGAATAAAAAAAAACATAAATATCTAGAGTAAATTTCCTATCGAATAATATAACTGCCAAAACTATTGAACAAATTGTAACAATAAGGCAGCAGCGTAACACTTAATTTATTAATACGCTAGTTCCTATGGATGTTGTACCCGTCAAACTATTGGTCGGACAGGTGATAAAAGAAGCGTTTCCAGACCTATGTTTAAATAAAATTTTATATTAGTTTCACCAGCGGAACAACAAATACTGAAGGTTTATCCGTGTCGTAGTGGGGCACCATGAATATAGATATGGATGGCTTTTTCCTAAATTTATTTGTTTTTGGTACTTATGTATATTTCATTTTCAATATATTACCATTTTTAATATTATAATCATACTATATAATTTGTTAAGCTTAGAGAACATTTCAAATTATAATTTTATAAATAGAATTACAATTCCGATAGCACATTTAAAATTTTCTTTCACCAACGGGTGTGAATTTGGTATTGACTAATTTATCTCATTGTGGGAAATTGATCGTGTGAACCTCATGTTTCCCACTTCGTGTTTATCTTATAGTGGGTGATGGGTGCCCAAAAAGCCTTCTTCCTTCCTGCCTAGTCGAGATGAAAAGGGTCATTACAAAACGCTGTCGTTCGTATCTATACTAATATTATAAAGAGGTAAAATTTGTTTGTTTGTATGTAGGGGGTAATCTCTGGAACTACTGAACCAATTGAAAAAATTGTTTTACTAATAAAAACCTACACTATCCCTGAGTAACATAGGCTATAATTCATTTTGATAAAAACGTTTTTATTTCAATATTTGTAAATTTAGTCGGAAAAAATCTTAGATTAGGTCTAGACTGATGAACCAACACATGTATTTACATTTATTACCATAGCAACCAATTGAATAAAATAACAGATAAAACAGCTGTTTGCTCCAACAATTTCCATTAACAGCTGATTTCAAACTTTGAAACAATTATTTGTATTTCTAACTTTTACGTTAGGTTTTTATTAAAGTGTAGACCTGACTTTGCTGGTTTTTTTAACCTTTATTATAACTGCTGTTATAAAATATACAAAATAATTTGATTTCAACATTTAACATTATTTACCATAGCTTTGGGGTTATTATTAATCCTACACCTTTATTATAAAGAAAAGATAACATGATTATGTATATAGAAGGTTCCAACAGGGTTGGCGTGCGGAGCACGCAGGGGTTTCTCCTAGTGCGTTTATAAACAATCTCTCATAGTCTTTGAGTCACCATATTTTACCTCATCAATTTTTTATAGAATTAAGTACAATGACATAACACGCTTGCTCGAAGTTGAACAGTTTTTCTTCTAAACAAACTCGTTTACTTTGAAACTTACATCTGTGAATGTCAGAACTGCACAATAAATCGTTGCAGTGTATTTAAATTATGCGTTTATATTCAAGTCATAAGGTTGATCTGTAAAAGGTTAAAATATTACACATTCACCATAATATTGAAATGTACGTCTGCGTGTTCGCCTCTGGAATGAATATGTCAGGAAATCCAATTATCGTCAAACAACAAAACAAGCCATGAGGACAATTAATTGGAACCTACTGTAACTGCAAGACCTCCTTTCCCGGACGCGTGATGCAGCTGACTGACCTACCAGAGTGTTATGCAACGATCATGCATTCAGGCAATCAAGGGTTACAGATCGCCTTTGTCTTGTAACCGGGCAATAAAGGAAGTATTGAAACTTTGCCTGGTGTTTTGCTATTAGATATGTGCCATTAACTGCTCTGATTGGGCTGAAGTAATCGTTTGTTTTTATGCAGGGAAATGTTAGGGCAGTAACGATTTGGTATGAAGTGTTTGAATGGTTCAACACAAAGGCCTGGTTGGATAAGGAATTAAAGACCTGACAGCGCTATCCCCGCAAAATAAACGTTCTCTCAACATGTTCAAATATAAAAAATAAATCACAGGAAACAATGTGTTTGAAAACAAGTTTAAAATGTTCTTTCACATGCCATTCATAGATATATCTGATTGACCAGAAAAAACTACCAAGATGAGATACGCTGAGAAATTGATTAGTTATTTTCATTTAAAATTTTAAATGCAACCCATTTTGAAACTTGTTATGGTAAAAAGTAGATTTAACTGTCCAAACTAGGTATTTACATTGATTAGTGCAAAATTTCAACTCAATCGTTAATACGTTCTAAAGATTTATAAGATTTAATACAAACACAAAATGGCGGGCAGCTGATACAAATTGCTTTTAAAGACCTATGTTTATATGCCTATTTTCAACCAGTGGAACAAACCATGAAAGTTTCTCCGTTTCTTCGTCGGACACTCTGTGTATAAATTAGTGATCCTATAGAGGGTTTCTTTTTTCCTTTAAATTGCGGAACCCTAATAAAGAAAGCCATTAAAAGAAATTTTTTAGTGCGATTTGATAAATCATGTAATTTTAAGCATCTTTGAAATGGGAATTGTTTTGTAGCTACCATCCCCAAGTTGCTGGAGTCTTTCAAAATGAAAGACCAATTTACACGGAAACGGTTGGGTTTATTAAAAAAATGGAAAGAATAAATACATTAATTCCATCATAATTTATTTATCTTGCAAATTAATGATTGCCTACGCTTTCTTCTTATGGATATTGAACCCTTTGAACTAGTGGACCATGTTTTAGTGTTACCCTTTGTTCAGTTTTGAAACTTATATCATTCGACGGGGAATTAATCGAACTACAAAATTGTACCTTGACGTTTTTTCGTAAAATTTTTGGTTCTTGAGTTATTATCATTTAAAATGTTTAAATGGCCGCAATTATTTAACAGAATTTTGGAAAATAAATTTTGAAAATTTTGTCTTTATATTGTTGTCTTTATATTGACTACTAACATTCAAATTTTCAGCAGTATAGGTAAGACGTTCTATAGATATACGTTATTTAGTTCAAAAAAATAAAATGGCGGTTAGATGGTAAAAGAAGCATTTCCAGACCTATGCGGAACTAGCCCTGAAAGTTTGTCCGTTTCATCGTGGGACCCCCAGTAAATAAATTCGTGATCCTATAAATGGTTCCTTTTTTTCTTTAAACAGCGGAACCCTAATAAAAACTATCGTTCAAAGTCTTCAGGTTCGGTTATAACTTGGTCATTATTTGATTAAACTGTACTCGGGCGATGGGAACTACAATCCTTGCGTCTAGAATGCAGCGACGAGAGTAAGGTAATCGATTAGACTGGGTTACAGTATGCTCAGTGTATACATTAGTTAAGCAGGCTGGCACGATATTTGCACGGTTCAATCACCAAGTCGACTGAACTCGGAGGGAAAACTTCAAATAATACACTTTCATCGTGGCGATCATTTCCATTATGCGGATTGACCGGGCAAACAGGTCAGCGCCATTATGGATTAAGGTCAGTGGAAATCCAAAAACACCACTCACTTTTGGCGAGGGAGTAAGGTCGCCCGTGACGTTCTCCTTATACAAACATCAACACTTTGGGAAATTTTTAGAAATAGTTGTAATCTTAACTCCGGCAACTTCTAACTGTAGCAAGTTAGACAACAACAAACTGATTACGCCGCGCAACGCCGTTCCTCTAAATAAGATGTGTACGGCTCTGCTGCAGAAGATCGCCGTTTCGAATAGCACCGAAAGGTAACGTTAAATTTTAAAAAGCAATTTAAGGAAACTTTTTAGTAAAATTGGAACGTATGAATACTTTGTTTTGTTTATTGTAAATTCTACACCTCTTTTAGAGATTTTAATATGAAATACATGAATATTTAACACACATCTTTATTAGAAAACGATTAATTGTAAACTATACTTTGTTTTTCGTTTTTTGTTCAAAAGTTAATCCTCAGCATGAACTCTGCCCCAAAAGAGAACTGTCATATTGCGAGTACTAAAATTTCTTAATGTCAGGTGAGAAATATAGGCTACTCATAAACATGTGCCTCATAAAATATAGGCCTGAGGCCTATCTGACCTGAAAATGTTGTGAGTTGACGAACTCAAAACCCAAATGAGTCCTTTAAGGACGTTAACTGGACCTGAATCCTAAAAACAACTATGTAGGAATAAACAATTGAGTGTTAGATGTTAGCATTTCATTTTACTAGGGTGCGCTTTAGTAAAGTACAAGTGTTACAGAAACTATGTAAGGCTGCTGCAGTAACTGTGTAATAGGCCTAAAACAAATTGACAATAAAAGACAATTGGCGTGTAAACTGAAAGAGGAAGTGGAAACAGAAAAGAAATATGAAAAGAAAAAATTTAAACAAAAAGAAAGAATAAACTGTTCAGTGTGGTGTTGGAATGTTGTTTGTTATTTTTTTATCTCTTCCGAAAAATCATATTTAGTGATACACTTTCCTAACAAACCTCTTAGGCTATAAGTTATTTTTTTAATGTTGTCAATTATTCTGTAACCTACAAAGTTTACCTATTTTATTGGCAAAAAAAATCTGTTTTAAGTGTTTTGATACTAAAGGGGATTTTTATTGGATGTTTTTTAAAGTCTTTAGAAAGTGGCTTAATTTAAAATGTTCTCAAAAATAAGCTAATATTGTTTAAAAATGTCTAAAATAAGTGTAAATAAATATTGAGCTTGACTTGTAAGAAGATATAATTCATTTGAACACAGAATCTCACAGCCAATACGTTTATCAACTCAAACGCTTTTCAACGACGATAATCAAACTACAACTGTTTTAATCTGTACAAAATGTAAGCTTTCTAAATTTATACGATTTTTTAATGGTATCAAACGTTTTTGTGCTCAACATGGGCAATATAGGCACTACAAGGTCCCTTTAAAAAAATAACTGAACTGGCAGCAAAGTTGCCATTAATGGTTGTAGTTGGTAAACAACCGTGGAAGACAGACTAACGCAAGAAGCCGTAGATATAACTGATAACATTTTCTTTTGTAACAGTTAAGGCTTCCTGCGTCGTTGGTTTGATGCAACTTAACGGTAACGCAAGCAAATACCGTGAACCATGCAAGGTTAACTTATTTATGTAAGAAGGATGTTGCCCTCTTGTGTCTAAGTATGATATATGGAGACTTGAACGCGTGGTGAAGCAGGGAGGTTTATTTGGAGCACGACCACGGAAGCGTAACACTTAAAATAGTGCTAGTGCTGTTATTATTTAGTGGGTTTTTAAACAAGGCAAGACAGCGCAATTCAGAACCAGATTGAAACGAAACTTGGCAAAGTGCGCATTAAACAAAGTAGCTGTTTTAAATTTTTATACATAATTAAAATCATATTTATTTTACAAATACCTACCAATTTACGTTTTCCATTATATGCATTAAAGTGATACAAATTTGAAATGAATTTTTTATCTTTATTGAAACTGCCTTTGTCCCGTTTAACTATACGGGAAAATTCTTAGGGAGATGTTAACGCGTGGTCAAGCTAGAAGGTTTATCCGAAACATAACCGTGAAAGGACACATATTTACAAAATAAATGTAATTAATGCTACAGTCAGTTTAAGTTTTTCACAAATAGCTCTCTACTAGCCCTTAAATATAAGTATGTTTTTATGTGTACTTTTTATAGTGTGACTTTAAAGAACATGGCATTTCAAGCATCTTTTAAATGGCAATTAATTATATTTTTAGTTCCTATACATCCGTTTCAAAAATCGAAAATTATAATTTGAAGTCCAATGTACACGAAAACGGATAGGTTTATAAAAAATAAATAAAACGCAGAGAATAAAAAAGTCATCAAAAGTTGGCAGCCATATTGTTAAATGGTTACTTTTAAAAATTGGATTTTATTGCCCACATCGATTAAGGTGAATTCCCCCATTTTAAACTTTGCTGTAAAATCTATAATCTCTGAGATGCCAATGTTGGCACACTTAAAGATCTCTCGGAATTGCATGTTCATCTTCCTATTTAAAAATTATGTTACTTCTAGGATGGTGGAGAAGAAGGTAAAGTAAATTTTCGAATTTATAGTAAAATAACGTTTTGAAATATAAAAGGTAAAATAGTTGCATTTCTATTCATATCCATTTTTTTAAAATATGAATCAGTTTTTATATTTTCAACAACCGGAATAATTTTCATTGAACGAAACACTTTTTAAACATCTATCTGTAAACACTGTTTTGTTACCTTCTTGTCCTTCAAGATTATTAACAGCATGTTTTCTATAAGATGTAATAAAACTCCTACAACGTTCTCTTGATACACCCTCAAGTTAATTCAGGATTCGTGACTACACTAATACATTTGACACGTTACTCATATTCTCGCGGTCGAGGAAAGCCGGATGGAAGCAATTATTAAGAATGGAAGCCGATGTCTCACGATGATTATTTTACTAAAACTTATTTTCTCCTCATACAATCTTTCCACGTGTACTATGTAGCCCTTTACGGCTCTTCTTTAGAACAGAGAAGGTAAACAAAGCCCTGGAACGAAAGGATTTCTTTGTATATTTTTCTAAACTTCAACTTTAAAGCAGTGTTTAGTAAATGATTATAGTATTAAATTCTTTTAAAATGGCCAAAATAGCTGTTTCGAGAGATCTTATAATATTTAAACTAGTGGCAGTATGAGCGAAATGAGAAAATGTACTTAAGGCCTGGTGGATTTATTTTAATAAATGCAGAAAACCTGGTATGGTCAACATAGTGCAATAGTAGGCCTATAGAGCACACAAACTTTTAAACTTAGCATAGAAGATAAACTTTAAAAAAAACATACCTGCAGGAAGCTACGTTAGTAAATGTCTGAAGCCAGGTAATCTTGTCTCCTCGCCCCTTACTTCCCGCTATAATAGCCATTCCCACCAAACAGTGTTGAAAGAAATTAACAATTGTGCACAACCAAGAGGGAGGCGCGAAGCGCAGAACTTGCTACTTTTCAGGATTGCATACATTTTTATCAGTTTTGCGACTGTGGAGGTTTTCTTAGAGGCTAATTTTTAAGACGGTTTGATTCAATACGTTTCAAAACTTCAACCGCTGCACACGATGTTTATTTTTTTTTTTTTTTGCGACGTTAAGTTGCCAAACCTATGTGGACCTAATAAATACTATTTTATTAAGATTTCAAACAAATTATCCGCAATTTTGAATATAAATTTCTTTTTTTTTTTTTTTAATGGTAAGGTTGCCATGTGATACATCATTTCGATGTAGAATTTCAAGAGAAAACCAACGGTGAAATTTTCACATCCATATCTTTAAACAATTAAAAATGGCGGACTTGTTGCCCCATTTTGCTGTACTATTTACAAAAAAAAAAATTCTTCTTCTTTTTGGATTCAGAATTAAATAAGCTTTCAAACGATATGCCATACAACTGTATTTGGTTTAACCACTCGAAATCAAAATGGCTGTAACTCAAAATTTTTAAATGCTCCCAAATATCGTTAGTAAATGCTGTCAAACAGTAAATGGACAGCAATTTGAGCGTTTATTGTAGAATATTTAGTAGTTATTAGTATCTTACAGCTAATTAATTTTAAAAGTGATTTCACTTGGAATAAGTTATTTTCTTCTTCTTATAGTCATTTTATTTTTGCTAATAACTGTTTTCAATTTAAATAAATTATTAAAAATAAAAACCATATTATGTATTTGTTGTCTTGCAAATTTGCTTTTCAGGGTCTAAAAAGCTTATTGTTTTTAAGTTATTTCGTTGCTCTAATAAATGTTAATTAACAAAGTTTAGGTCATTAATTACAATTCGTATTGTTTAATCACATTCTAAAAGGAAACTTTCAATGTTGTACAAGATTTATAGTAATATGCGCTGCACATGAAAGGTTTATTTTTATATTTTGTGTTGGTTTTTATTTTTAGAAGTTAAATATTAAACACAAAATAAATGGAATACGTCTACAGTATTATATTAATGTATTGTCTTTAATTAATTCACCTTTTTAAATATATTTAAATTAATAAATTACTTATTATTTACAATCACTATATTTAGTTATTTATACAATTTTACCATTATTTATTATTGATAGTAACATTCTACTTTTATTTGTTTGTTAACTTTAATCTTAGTTCACCTAAATAATTTTAGATTTTCTAAATAATTATTATTTATTTAGTACTACTTCCTTTATTAAATTTTACCTTATATATATCTTTAATTACTTGAATTATCTATTTTGGCTTTCTGATCAAATCAGATACGTTACAATAAATAGGAAGCTGTCTTTTCGCCTGGTCACCTTGCGTCCTTAATATGGTGACATTTATCTTCGAGCTCTTCTCATTCTCGTACACCTCAAACGAGGACGTCTACCCCAAAGCTGCCGCGGAGACCGTTCCAGAAGATATTTCATTGATAATGACACATAACTCAGCCTTGTGCTACTTCATTACATATGTCGACATTTGATCATGCATACTAATTCAAGTCTCGTGAAATAATTGATTCGCTCCCGGACTGCACTCGCGTGCAACAGATTCTAAGTCTTCCGGCGTCTAATCACGTCACAACGGTTTATACTGCAGTTAATATCCTCAGCGGAATGTCATTAATCAATATCAGAAAATCGATTACCATAAAACTAGCGGTAGCTTAAGTAATGACTGTATAGAGTGATATTACTATTTAAAATACAAGAGAAAGCCTTCAATTTGCTTTGATAACGTACGGTGTTTCCATATGGACTCGATATTAAATTATTGGCGGTTTGTCCGAGAATGTTTGCCTTACCACAGTCGAGCCGCAAAATTAGATTAAGTAGAAATAGTGCAGACAGAACAATACAATTAGAAAGTTAGCAATTCACCATATTTTGTATAATATTAGTCTTTGGGTTAAGCTCAGAAGTAAACCAAACCCTTTACGCTACACTAAAACTTTATATGAATAATGAATTTATTCCATTCATAAAAATACGAAGTTTTCGACAGTCTCCAGTATTTGTGGCCAACTATTTATAAACACAAGAAGAAAATACACTTAACGTATGAGTTCAGTATAACAATAATTCGACCACCTATGAGTTCAGTATAACAATAATTCGACAACGCAGCTGAACCGATGACGTGAGTTCAGCAAATTTCGAAAATTAAATTTATAGGCCAACAATTTGGGAAATAGATCTATTCACGACGGTGCTGAATAGCTGCAAAATAGTTTGCACGCCATTCCGCATATTGGGAGTATCTTCAACACACAAAGCATTGCGTGCTTCGCACGCCATTCCGCATGTTGGGAGTATCTTCAATACACAAAGTATTGCGTGCTTCGCACGCCAACCCCCGAATTGGGAGTATATTCAATGCACACTGCATTGCGTGCTTCGCACGCCAACCCCACCGTAGAATCTACCCAAACCTGGTTCTTCTATGGTATTTTACGTTTTGGGGGGACCAAGCGAGCTATAAGGTCGCGTAAAAAAACTAAATGTGCAGAATAACATTCTACATTTATGTTTGTAGAAAAAACTCAAAAACGTATTCATTCTCGTAGAAAAAACCTCAAAAAATAGTTACTTCCGGTCGAAAAACGTGCTTGCCATTGTTGGATTTTTCTGGCTAACAAACTCGTCCGAGCGACGTAGACAACCAACATGTGTACCAAATTTGAACCAAATACAGACCAAAATGTATATATATATGATTTTTAATGACACACCAAAACGTGTTCTGGGGACCATGATCGGTGCTCATTTGCTACTCCCGACCTTGGGTCTTACCATAAGGGCCACTATGAAAATTCGCTAATAACAAAACCTCTGTATCTTAACATTAAGCATGTTAACGGTACCACTCAAGTAAATGCATCGAAATTCAGTGAGCGGAGTCTGCCTTGAAAATGCTGGCCTAAGATATTGCATTGGTAAGACGCTCAAGCTCGACTAAAATATCGCTTGTACATTTACGTTTTTACTAATGGTGGTCTTATTTTTTATTTCCGCCATTTGCAGTCGACATTTAAATTAGTAGAAAGCTCCAATGAATAATTTGTAGGTATCGAAATTAGCCCCGATGTTTTACTGTTTTCAACTTACTCGACTGCAAATCATGTTTTCGTCTTGTTTATATACAAACATATTTAATGAAAATTGATAATTTACCAGTTTTTTTCATCTACGAATCATTATTTGGATGTCCGTGAACGATTTCCTGCAAATTACAAAAGATTATCTTCAAAATTCGATGAAAGATACGTTATGTTGAAACATACTATATGGGGCTGCTTCTTCCTGGTATTGCTCACCCTTAATATGAACATAGTATACTTACTAGCGAATTTCCATAGGAAAGATGAGCTATTGCAGTGAATCTTATGGTGAGATCTATATCAAAGCCCACTAAAGAATACCGTTGAGGGACGGGCTTGTGTTCACCGAGACCTTGAACGCTCCAATCGCCGTAGTGCGACGTTGTCACGTTCTTCCCATGCTTCTAACTGACTGCGGCTGACTCAACGCATTTATAATTCTTTAAACGTTGCGATCAAGCCTCGAGCGGTAAATACCAGGAGTGTTCGAGGCTAGTAGATATTGCAACGCTGCGCGCCCATCCTATTGGCCGCCTCGAAACAGTATTCTTTAGTGGGCTCTGATATAAGGTACAGATAGCGCCAATTAGGATGGAGCGCGAAGTGGGGGTGCAAGTCTCCTACGCCGGCTCCCACCACATTTCCCCTCTCGCGGCGGAGTACAGTCAGAGCCGCCTGCCCTACCTAATTCATGTCAGCTACGTAGTCGTGTTGGTTGTATATCAACACTTTTTGGTGGAGACTGTACTGAAGACTCACAGTCGAGTAGGAGAGGGTAAGACGTTATAGCACATGCTCAATGACCGATCATGGTCCGCAAAACATTTCTTTAGTTTTAGTTGCATGATTCTTGGATTCCAAGTCACTTTGAATAATATTATATAGGATAATATATTAATAATAATATTAAATATTACCTTTTAATGTTCCGTCTTATGACTTTCTTGGTCGTTCGAATGTTTTACGACGCGTTTCGGGACCGCAATCCCATTGTCAAGTACACTTACACAAACAAAATAAAACACATAACACGTTTAAAAAACATACAAAAACACCACAGTTACAACACTTTTAAAAAACTTAATTGTGCCGGACAATTTTCATCGTTTAGGTCGTAGTGTGGTCCATGGTACCCTGTCGTAAAGTGTCAAACGAAATATAGTACTGTAGTTAGAAAACCGAGGGTCTCGCTATGGGTTCACCACTATCCGGACTTTTGGCGGACATATTCTTGAACCATTTAGAAAACGAATTTATTATGTCTGATCACAACCCACATAAAACAAAAGTATTATTTTATACAAGATATGTTGATGATACTTTTCTCGTGTTTGATGGCAGTTTACGTTAGGCAGAAATTTTAAAACTTTATCTCAACAAAATCAACCATAAAATGCAATTCACTATGGAGACCGAAATAGATAATAAAATAAACTTTCTTGATTTGACTATGACCAAGGAATATGATAAACTAAAATATAAAATTTACCGAAAATCTACCACTACTGATACCACCATTCATGCCACATCACACCATCCAATATCACAAAAAATGTCAGCATACAACTGTTTCATACACCGCCTTCTCACCATACCATTGGATAAACACGATTTCAACGATGAATTGGAAACCATTAAATATATAGCCCAAGCGAACGGATACCATGAAGCAATGATTGATAAACTTTTGCATAATCATATAAGAAATAAACAGAACCCCATTACACGGTCTAAGAATAAGAATAAAAAATTCGTATCCTTGGAATATTCTAACACCGTTCCGCATATGGTGAAAAATATATTGGCGAAATATGATATTACCGTCACTTTTCGCACCAACAATAATATTCAAAAATTATTACGACCCAAACGTGTAATTCCAATCGAAAAGAAGTCGGGCGTTTACAAAATCAACTGTGATGATTGTGACAGTATTTATGTGGGACAGACGGGTAGGGCATTTAAAGACCGTTTTAATGAACATTTGCCGCATAAAAACAAGCATAAATTAAAATCTAACTTTGCTCAACATTTAATTGACAGTAATCATTTATACACTAATTTCAACAAAAATATGGTTCCACTTCATATTTGCAAAAAAGGTAGACTTTTGAACGCCTTAGAAGAATTCGAAATTTATAAGGAGTTTAATAACAATCCGTCTAAATTATTAAACGATCAGCTGGATTTTAAATGTAATAGTTTATATGACACAGCCCTAGGCTATTCTAAACCGGTTTTCTAACTGCAGTACTATATTTCGTTTGACAGTTTACGACAGTGTACCATGGACCACACTACGACCTAAACGATGAAAATTGTCCGGCACAATTAAGTTTTTTAAAAGTGTTGTAACTGTGGTGTTTTTGTGTGTTTTTTTAACGTGTTATGTGTTTTATTGTGTTTGTGTAAGTGTACTTGACAATGGGATTGCGGTCCCGAAACGCGTCGTAAAACATTCGAATGACCAAAAAAGTCACAAGACGGAACATTAAAAGGTAATATTTAATATTATTATTAATATATTATCCCATATAATATTTTTTTACTGTCCCAGCAATGATGCCATATCGTAGCCTGGAATCAATTAAAGCAAAAAGCAGTACTCTTAATAAATTTGGTTCACAGATATTTGTCGAGAAGTCAAAAGTTGTAATCGGAGATTTTATTTTGTATTTAAAATTGTAAACAAATTTTTACAAACTGTATTTTTTGCCCGAATTACACACAATATTTTCCCTACAGCTGAAATAAAAAATCACAATGATCATTTTAATTAAATTTAAATCTACATTTTAGTATTACTGAACAAAATTTCAATATATTAGATTTTATGGTTTCGAAACGATAATATTAAATGTGCAATTGTTGCAATCTCGTATTATAATTCATGATCGAGATATGCGGGCGAACTCTTCAGATCTCTGGGCACTTTTAACTTAAAATCTTAAAGTAACTTGAAATAGCACATTTAAAATAGTTTTAGTTGAGATTACGAGAAGAAGTAGAACCGTTCATGTACTAGTTGCCAACAATCAATTTAGGCAACAGCTGTTCTTTATTGGTAAACATTATTTACATCTATACTAGGGGGTTCCACTACCTGCTCGCTTGCCTCACCAACCCCCGCAGTGACTCGCGGTGAAGCAAATGGAAACAGTTTACGATATTGTATACTCTGATATTTTCAATGAAACTACCATTGATTAGGACAGAGGCACTTGGATCGAGGTATGGTGGTGGGGTTGCGGTACCTAGATCCTGACGCAGTAGGGACAGGTTTTTTTGCAAAATGACAGGAGTTTTTATTAGAGTGATACAAACCTAACCTAAAAACGCTGTTGGTTGTTAAAATGTTTACCGATTCTAAATTTGCCAAGTAGGTTGCTATGGTAGTAACTGTAAATGTTTTCAAGAAATTTGAGTTGGTTCAGTATAGGCCTAACCTAAAATTGTGTTAAGCTTTTGATCCAAATGAGCTGTTTAATTTATAACATGTAATAACAGATGTTTTAATAATTATAATACAGTAACCTTTTGTTTGTGTTTGCTTTTATTTTGTTGACCAAATCTAGAAAACAATAATGGTGTTGGTTGTGATGAATAATAAACTGATTATAAATTTGGTAAGTTGGTAACGAATGTAAATTGCATTTAACAAACATGAGTTTCTAAGCTTTTGATCCGAATCAGCTGTTTTATCTGTTATAGGGCTGGGAGTGAACCCCCGAATTTTCACTATTTTTCGCTTTAAAATCAAATTTGGCAAAATCATTTCTTAGTGTGCGTCTATGACCCTATAAGAATATACCTTTACATTTTAATCAGCTGTTTTAGACCAACCTTTGAAAGAAGGTTGTTGGTTGTTTTGCAGCCAGCTGTAGGAAAATATATTTTCCAATCAGAAGATGTATGGTAATATCGTGATTGGCAGCCACCATGTCCTTTTACTTGTCCCCACCATGAATAATTTACTCAAATTCTTTTTTTGCAGCAGGGTGTAATGTATGTGCTGGTCCCAAAGCACGTCAGCCGCTATGGAGTTTTGCATTCATTTTTCAATAAAGGGACAATTATAGCTTAGACAGTAAGACCTATCTCTAATCATTTAGTCTGAGAATAGAGCCTACGGTGTCCATTGATTCCTTGACAGCTGATTGATGAGCGGCTATTAAATTTCTCCCGCATCGTTTATGAACTTCATAACTATACTACATGCTTGGTAGTTTCATCCTGTCTCCCACATACCCAACATACTGCATCCTCTTGGTAGAGGCGTACAGCTTTCATGTGCTTCCTGAGCATACCATGACCTGTAATGAAGCAAATTACCTGCCTAAGTTGACCTTTGCCCATTGCTAATGCTCTTATCTTGATCGTTATCAACGTCTGGCCGTTGTGTTTTAAATCGAATTTGCTCCAAAGTATATGGTAAGTTTTCCTCACCCAATTTAGAGAACTTTACCGTTAGATGTCACACACTGATTCCAGACTATTGATAGGATGTTGGGTCCCTTTCTACCAAGAAAGACGGCTCTTTCATTACAGCAGAAGTGAACGTCATTTTGTGCAGCCAGCTTGTTGAGTTGTTTGTGCCAATATACTAGCTGTGGATGAGATTGATACCTGTCTAACGCTTTAAGCACTGCTTGGGTATCGGAGAAAATGTAAACGTTCTCATGTCTGTAGTGCATCTTCCGAATGATCTGTGTACATGCCAATGGAGGGTATATTTCTGCTTGAAAACAGTACAGTACCTAAATGAATCCTGATATTCATCATTGTTTTCGCGAACACCAGCTCCTGTTCCTTTAACAGACTTTATTCCGTCAGTGTACCATAACAGATCTGTTGTTATTTAGTTCGGTTGCCCATGCTTTGCTTTCCTTTACAGTGACAGTGAAGCGATTTTTGAAACTACTTATCAATCATGGTATGGAATCGCATTTTCATAGTAGGTTCAAATCCTGAGTCCATGACGATTTTAGCACGAGGTGCAGTTTTGATTTTCCGGAGGCCAAAAAGCAGTGGTTATGTTAAGTATATGACGTGTTATTGTATTGTTATTGTTTAGTAAAATTTTAGGCATGGAAGCGATATACTTGGCACTCCCTCACCTCTACACTTTATCATGACTTGCACTATTTGTGCAATCTGTTCAATAACATAACTAACTAAATGCGTGTGTATTAACACAGAGGTGAATGAATTTATGAGTGTATATCTTTATGTATCTGTGTTATATGTTTATGTGAACATATGTTTGTATGTGTGTATATATGTATATATATAAATGTGTGCATGTGAATATGAGTATATCAATGTGTATATTTCAAAAACAGCCTGTCATCCCTTTTCACTTGTTGTTGTTCTTGTTGTTTTTTCTTTTTATTGTGTAATTATATTAATAACCTTATATTCTTTTTCTTCTTATATTAATAACCTACTCGTATATAAAATTACCAACCACGTCTGTCATGAGATAGTTTGGATCACATTGCATGTAAGCAGCCAAGTCATTCCCTACATTAAGCCCATGTAGAGATTTTTCTTTATTATTAAAACGTAATATAATGTATTAGGAAACTAAGATAAATTGTTTTTATTTAATTTCAAAATATAAAAGAAACCTATAAAACATAATTTTACGTGAAAACGTAAATTTCAGGGTTTACGCAATCATTCTAAGCAATAAATATTTTCCCGCAATATACTGACATCCTGTATATGACGAGTGTAAACATCAATAAACACATACATGTTATTATATATGCCTTGGAAAAACTCATTCACTGAGACTTTGTCTTTGTTTTGTTGCAGATTTCCAAGCGAGACCAATGAGACATAAACGAAGCATGGTAACGACCGACGCTGAAGAACCATGTTGGGCAGGTTGAGTGTTCTAATGCGGGGATTTCTGTCCCTAGCTGCGTGCATAGTCATGGTCAATGCTCAAGGTAATTTAAATTATTCAGTCATAATACATCAACTTTAAAAACAAAGTTTATAACAAAATGTAACCATTGTTTTCACGTGATTGGACGGTTTGGCACTCTTAAAAAAATGTAATTTGTTTAAATATTACAAATTTAACCTACTAATCACTAATATGTTTACACGTAAAACCCCATATTAGGCAATCAGTAATATGAGTACACGTAAAACTAAGGAACCCTTTTTTATGCATTCATTAATATGTGTAGTACTTAAAACTAAGGAACCCTTTTTTAGGCAATCACTAACATAAGTAGTGCGTAAAACTAAAGGACCATTTTTTAGACATGCACTAATATGTGTAGCACATAAAACTAAGGAACACTTTTTAGGCATTCACTAATAGGCTATATGTAGCACGTAAAACTAAGAAAGACGTTTTAGGCAATAATTTTTCTGAAGAAATTAAACTTATTTTGCTTACAGAAAAATCATAAGTATCATAACTTTGAGGTTATATTTACACTAATAAACCCCGTGTAATTTCTGCGTTATACCGACGATTATTAACTAACATCGTACAAATTAAATACATAATTACCGATCCTTAAACCTTACGGCAAAAATACAACTGTGACATCATAATATAGTAATTTACTTCTAATGGCCAGCTGACCACTTAAAGTTTGATGTTAGTTCATTACTCACCTTTACTCTGCAATTAGGCCTACACCTAGAGGCGTGGCTTATTAACCTAACCTATAAAACCAGATGTTCATTCTAGACTGATTTTAATTATACGATTTCTACCGAATCTATTAGTCATAGAAACTCTTCTTAAACTATTATCAGTACTTCAATGATTGTGTGAAAGTAATTGTTGACTGGAACGGACATTAAATATGACTCGGCAAGAGCGGGTAATTTTAGTGTTTCGAATAGATTTGTTGGCTGCATTGCAATTGTTGTGTGGAATAGGTGGGTCGGTAAACCGAAACTATCTATTTGTGCCATCGGTAGCTTATAGTTCGGACATTAGTATTGTTGTGAAAGTTAGGGTAATTTAAGTTTTATTAAAAGGTGACGTGCTGTTTGACGTAAATAAGTCTTAATTTCAAACATTTTCAAAATGGCGGCCGTTTATAAATTTTAACGTATACCTCGAAAACCCTTAACTCTACAAGAGTTGAAATATGTTTTGCATTTTATTGGTGAACTAGTATTTCTATGACTTTCAGAGATAATACAATAAACAAAACAGCAAAGATATCACAAAAATGCATACTTACCATAAAATATACTCGTGCTAAAACCTTTATCAAAATTTTAAGAAACGTAAAGTACAATATAATGGGAAAATATATATATATAAACCCTTACCGTCCTGAGTGTAAATCATAATTCTAAAATTGTCATTTATGGCTGCTGAACTTACTCTCGGAGTAGAGAGTTATGGACAACTAAAGTCATATTTTATTTAAAGTTACTCTTTATTGTTACAATTATATATGTACTATAGCACCTTCTTAACATCTAGATTTACTCGTCATTTTATTTTTTCCACATCGAATTTGGCAAAAATCTAACCAATATATGTCACAATAACATCAATTTTTTAATCTAAGAGGGTGTTTTTAAAATGTTCATAATTTTCAAAAACAAGTGAAAATTTTTGTTGAAGTTCTTATGTTATAAGCTGAGCTATCAAACATCCCTCTAGCACTATCTATTGTAAATCTACAAGCATTTTTGTAATTGAAAACATTGAAACATTCTATTTCGGAAATTTTCAAAAATCGATGTTAAAAACCTACTCAAGTATGAAATATGACAAATGTGTAACGTAATTGGTTGGTATAACTAGTACACCGCAAATCATGTACATTTGAGACATGCAGGTTCAACATTTATTTTTCATTTGTTAATTTGATAAAGAATGACCCGGAAATAAAAATATTTTTATTATATCATCGTACAAGTTCTGAACGCCATATTCGCAGCCGCCATTACCAAGTTTGTGCAGAAACAAAGGTGTTCAACGATGCAAAACCTAACCTAGAAGTGATTCACAGAATCAAGGCTTTATTGGTTCCACTATGTTCCGCCGAGTTGCATGTCACATCTGTGTCTTGTACCGTTAACACAAGCGTTACTCTGTGTTTATAACTTAATTATTATCGTAGTCTAATGGTGTTCACACGTCGCGTAGTCAAGAAATAGCAAAGGTGTGGGAAACCTGCTAACCTGATGACGTCATGGGATTGTTACATTTTTTACAACCTCTTGATATAAATGCATAAATTTCCGCATATAAAATTCATGTAGGCTATGGAAATAATTCGTCCATTCTACATTCATTCATTCAAATTATACTGAGCTTCCTTACAAATTCTATAACTGTTATAGATGTACACTACTTAGCTCTAACCGCAAGGCCATTTTTTAACTATCTAGGGTCATTCAACAGGGTCATTCTGTTATTCGCGGAGATAATTCAGGGAATGGTCATATATGGGACCAAATAAATTTAAGAAATCCTATACGCTAATAAAAATGCCCTATGAAAATATCATACATTTTTTAAATATTCCGATTGAAAAATTTTGACGTACATAGGCCTACAAATTAATATTTGGCATAATATTAATTTCTAGACTCGTATTTAAATATTCTAATTTTAGGTTGTAATAAAATAATTAACAAAATGCCTAGTGAAAATATTACTAGCTGAAGGTAAACTCCATTTCATGTAAGACGCGTGGGAATTATAAACATACTATTATTAAGTACAAGTTATACTACAATTACTTTCTACCGTTTAATTATACCTATACACCATTGACTCATAACGTTATTATAGTAACTTTAATTTAAAAAACAGTCTACTGTTTAAACTTCTACTTGAAAGTTTCTCAGAGTATATATCAACATTAATAATTAATAATAGTCTTCTGTATAAAATTCACCTACTTGAAAGTATTTATGATAATAACCTACATACCGAACTTTATAAACCATTATCTCCAATGCAAACTTGTGCGTTATCATTAACTTGTTTTCTTAAGAATGTTACACAAATCGTGATGGGCGGTGTACCTAGCGAGGTTAGTCGGATCACGGATTGCAAGCAGAGGTCGAGCCCCGGGTTTTACAAATGCATTCTAGATACTCAAAGAAAAAATACGAACAAAACACGACGTTTCAGTATAGCTTATGGTATTCTACCACATATGGAGACTGACTCGTTGTGTTCTCCGAGGCCTGTATAATAATGACCACAATGATATGATGAAATGTTGTGCGAGAAATATAATTGGGTTATGTAAGTTTTTCTCGCACCATAAGAGTCTGCGCAGTTTGATTTTGTTTAGTGGTCTTTGAGAGTCCATTAAATGCGCTGAAAAAATAGATCATCATTTTGGAAAAAAATTCTTAATTAGTAAAAATACTTCATCATTTTCACATCTGAGTTAATTTTTGTAACCCATCACATGATCCCCCCCCACCCCTGATTGGAGGATTTTTCTAGAACGTTTTACTCATTCAATTATTTATAGGTCATTCTTCAGTAAGCACTTTTATCGCTGTGATTAAATGTAATATTTTTTGCTGTGAAGTACGACCAGTCTCAGTCAGTATCGCATGGAGCGTTTATTGTATGACAAGCGTAAACAGGGCATTATGGACTGCCTCGGGGTAACGGTACGTCTCTGATGCTGTTCCTGCATTGCTGGTTTCATAGTTTTCTCGTCTGTTGCACATCATTTTTTTTCAATTTGGTATATTTTATATTCTAATTCAGAGAACCAGTAGCTAACTAACGTAAATTTTTTCGATCTTAGAGTATATCTTACAATATGGAAGTACAGTACGGCAACAACTTAACTTTTCAAAATTCATTGGAAACGCATAACACCGACGGAAAGTTTGTTTTCTATCAGGTATCTATTGATTATTTCTGACTTGGACTGCAAAAAGGAGGACATAAATATTTGACCATACATTTTGACGGAAATCAAGAACATTAAAAATGGCGACGAAAATTACTTTATTTATGGGTTAAATAGAATGTAACTATAACTATTAATAATTTTGAGTTTTATTGCAAAATAAAATACTAAATTTTATATAAAACAATTGATTAAAACAATTTGTTTTATAATTAAGGCCAGAGTCGTGCAACCGTAGGTCAATGCATTTCTACTCAAACTATGCTGTGGCGAACTCTATACGACCATTGAGGGTTTTATTTAAACACTGTAATAATGCGAGGAATAATCAAAATCCTAAGAACCGATAAATAGTCAGGATATGCCTGTCAACTTTAAAGCGAGTCAACCACGGTTTGCTTGACTTCCACCCTCCTACCACAAAAGTTTGTTACGAGTTGTGGCCTTTAAGTAATACCTTTAAGAAAGAGATAACTGCGGTTCAGAGCGAATTGACCGATTCCACTGTTTTGTAGTGGTTCTGTGTATGTGATAGTAATTTGGCAACATATACAATTGTGTGTTGTAGTATTTCATATACAGTTCAGGTATGAAAAAACAAGACAACCCTCGATTATGAGCAGTTATACAAGTTTAGTGATCACATTGTTTGGGGTTCAAAGCAAACAGAGACACAGCAAAATTCGTAAACCGACATGTTCCACGTTAGAATGCTAAGGAAAAGAAAACACCGAGAACTCAGTTTTTGTGTAACTAAGACATTCTACCACATATGGTGCCTGACTCAGCGTGTGTTCTTTGAAGCCTTATATTAGTTTAGTTCCAGTAATGACCACAATGTGTCGTGGTGCAATATTATAACGAGTGGAAAGTAGGTGGATTATATAAGTTGTACAAGTGTGAACAGGGCGTTATGGACTGCCTCAAGGTGGCGATTTGTCTCTCATGCTGTTTCTCTAGATGATTTACTGGTTGGGAAGGTGACTACTATATTGCGTTTGTAACGTGGAAAATGATTTAACATTAATAAAAAAGACTTAAAAGTAATAGGTTATCTTGTTTAAAAGTATTTACAATTCGATATATACATATTACACCGTTTATCTCTTAATAAACTTCAAATTCACATATTTAAAACATATAAAATATACTCAAATTTTTATAAAAATATACGGTTTTTAAGTTATCTCATTTAAAATATTTCAATGGCCGACTTTTTGAAACGGGCTGTAAAAAGTTGATCATTTTTATCAAACTAGGTACGGTATTTACATTGTTGAGTATCGTGCAAAATTTCAACTCAATCTGTTAAACCAATCTGTTAGAGACATACATTATTTAGTAGGCTATAAAAAACGATGGTAAAAGAACCGCTTAAAAGACATATGTTTATTAAAATCTTGTTATTTTTTGTACCCATATTAACTCCGCGCATTGTAGAATGACAATGTATTTATAGATCCCTATATTTATTTATTAAATAATCAATATGTGTAAATTTTGCAAATTAATTGGTAACTAATAGGCGTGAAGTCACGCATAGTAATATAATTACATCATTTTCTTTAGCTCGTTTATTACAAATTTTATGTTTTGGTTGATGTAATTTTTTGCAATTATTTATTTATTTATCCATACTAAAATTATAAAGAGGTAAAATTTGTTTGTTTGTTTGTATGTGATGTATGTTTGTATGTTTGTATGGTGATCTCTGGAACTAATGAACCGATTGAAAAAAATAGTTTTACTAAAAAAACGCTTCACTATCCCTGAGTAATAAAGGCTATAATTCATTTTGATAAAAACATTTTTTATTTCAATATTTGTAAATTTAGTCGGAAAGAAATTCTTAGGTTAGACCTAGACTGATAAATACCATTGCAACCAATTGAATAAAATAACAGATAAAACAGCTGTTTGCTCTAATATTTCCATTAACACTTGATTTCATACTTTAAAGCAACTATCTGTATTTCTAACTTTTAGGTGAGGTCTTTATTAAAGTGAATACCTGAGCCTAGCTGGTTCTTTATAACTGCTGTTATAAAATATTCGAAATATTTAATTTGAACATTTAACATTATTTATCATCTTATCTTTGTGGTTATTATCAGTCCTACACCTTCATTATAAAGAAAACAACACGATTATGTGTATAGAAAGTGCCAACGGGGTTGGAGTGCGGAGCACGCAGGGGTTTCCCCTAGTCTATTATATTTAGCTACATGTGTATAGCATATACGGAAATTAGAAACAATCTGTGACGAGACTCGTAGTAATACAACTGCAGGTACTACTACTTCTTGAAATTACAGTTCATTATTTCATTAATATTTATATTTAATGTTTAGAGTCTACTCGGTCTACTGAAGAGTGAACATTTTGTGTTTTTTTACTTGAATGCCTTCAAGTGTTTGTAATAAATTACAACTAAAGTGACTCTTGGATTTTCCGGTAAACGCATTGGAATAGGAAAGATGGCAATCGTAACATTTTACCGTGTTGTGTAAAAACGTTTTGAAATATTACACCTATTTATTTAAGTACAACTAAAAACTTACCGTCCAATAGTCAAATTGCAGCGTCCAACGACGGCCGTTTCGGCTATTCAGCCATTATCATGTTTAGGGCAATGTCCTTCGTCAATAATTAATTATAAAAATAAAAACACAACACGTGAAACACACTGACACACAAGATTGTACAATTACACGCTCGCACATTATTTGTCACTCTTCACAGTTTCTGTCCGTTAAGAAATGTATGTCCTTTATACATGACTAAAAAAATATGACATGCATCAGTATTTCCAGGAATGTTTCTCATAAGATGCATGTTGAAACTGGCTGGAAAGTACATTCTTTACCACTTTTTAGGCAATTAAAACTTATTTCATTGAGACATCTATATATTTTTAAAGTATTGAAATTATTTAATTATTTTATTTTAGAAGTGTATAGAATTTATTCCATGAGAATTTACACCGACATAGACTGAGGTTTAATTGTAATAAAGATTGCCTCGTCTTTCAAAGAAGCGTTTGTGTGATTCTATTTGTATTCTGCGCCAAAAAAACAATTTCAATACTATTCCCTCATTTAAAAAAATCTTTAAATTTAAGACAAATTTTTTATGCAACTGAAATTATAGATATTTTCTCTTGATGATGTGGAGTGTTTTTTCAGGGAATCTTTGTCGTTTACTGAGTCTTGTTGGTAGTGTTGGTTTTTGGTAAGGAGGAGAATTTTATAATATCAATGTGCCCTGTTATATAATTCCCGAAAATGTTTGAACTTTATCGTAGCTTTCTTTTTCAATTTGTATTGCATTTTATAGATTCCATCCTTTTACTTTCTCGCTATACTATAGTATAGAGAAAGTATAGTGATGGCAAAAAAAATCGATGTTGAGATTTTTGTGGAAATATCCGTTTTGGGACCCCCTGAGTCCAAAAAAGTGGTTTTTACAAAATGTCTGTCTGTATGTCTGTATGTATGTCTGTATGTCTGTATGTATACAAAGCTAGAGAGAAAACTATTCGATCAATTTCAACCAAATTTGCACCAGACATGTCCAGTACGCCTGTATAGATGCACGAAAAATGGTTTTTAACAATTTTGAAAAACACTCCCCTTTTTGGCCAAAAAAACCCCAAAAAATCAGTTATTTTTTTATAAAAAAACGGCACTAACGATTTTGATAAAATTTAGCTTATTTGTAGCCTTTAATGTGTCCTACCATATACAAAAACCCACATCTTTCTAAAAATTCTCGTTTAGCTAATAATAATAATAATAACTGATTTTTGGGGGTTTTTTGGCCATAAAGGGGGTTGTTTTTCAAAATGTTTCAAAACCTTTTTACGTGCATCTATAAAGACCTAATTGACGTGTTTGGTGCAAATTTGTTCGAAATCGATCGAATAGTTTTCTCTCTAGCTTTTAATAACAATATTTATTAGTTAATCGCCTACTTTAATAAAAGTATACAAAGCTAGAGAGAAAACTATTCGATCGATTTCAACCAAATTTGCACCAGACATGTCCAGCAGGCCTGTATTGATGCACGAAAAAAGGTTTTGAAAATTTTTGAAAAACAACCCCTTTTTTGACCAAAAAACCCCCCAAAAATCAGTTATTATTTTTTTATAAAAAAACGGCTCTAACGATTTTGATAAAATTTGGCTTATTTTTAGCCTTTAATGAGCCCTATCATATACAAAAACCCGCATCTTTCTAAAAATTCTCGTATTAGCTAATTATAATAATAATAATAACTGATTTTGGGGGATTTTGGCCATAAAGCGGATTGTTTTTTAAAAAATTTCATAACCTTTTTACGTGCATCTATAAAGACCTAATTCACGTGTTTGGTGCAATTTTTTTCGAAATCGATCGAATAGTTTTATCTCTAGATAGTAATAATAATATTTATTAGTTAATCTCCAACTTTAATAAAAAAAACTCTCCTACCCCACCCTACAAGTCACAGTGAATCTGTTTAGTAATTTAAATGTGTTTGTGAGAAAGTATGTGCCAGTTCCTGGTACCGTTTATTATTTATGTTACGTTGCTAGACATTTTCTAGTGGAGACTTGAAGCATTTAGGGGTTGTTAGTTTTTCTTTTGTTGGAAAACCCGAAAACAGGCTGAGCCTATAAAGTTGTCTATATTTTATTGCAAATTATTAATTGTTTTAGATTTTAGTTTTGTAAGCTCAGTTTTTATTGATTTTGGTATGTAAATATAAAGATTACTATTGCATTGCCTCTATGAGAAATACAGATTTTTTTCTTTCATAGTAAATATTTATCGTGCCTTAAAATAAGATTATTATTACTACCGGGTTTTAAAACAATTCCTTTAATTTTTTTAAAATTATATTTGCCGTTTTCATGCGTTTAATAATATAATTAAACATTATGATTACAATCTAAAGCATTTTATTTCTCATAGGTAGGTTGGCATCTAGGTCACTATGGCGAGGAGGCTACTTGTAAATTTTACCAGAAATTGAAAATCTAATAATCAGATTAAGGCAATTTAACTTTTGAGATATCTATGATATTTATAAAGCCATTTCAGTTTTAATAAAAAGTCCTACAACTAATTGGTTTCTTTTAGAATTTCAACAAAATTAAAATTACATTAGAGACAGTTTTATTGGACTTACAATTGCATCGAATAAAAATGTTGATCAAACAATTATTTGATAACCAATTAATTAATGAACCAATTAACAGATGGGCTTCTCAGCTTTCATACAAAGACTGACAAAGAGGTTCTGAAAAGTTGAACTTTTGTACATAAAATAAGAAAGAGTAAAACCAGTTGATATTTGCAAAAGGCAATCAGCTGGTAATCACGCAGTTTAAACTAGTACATTTAATTTATCGTACTTAACCAGTGATTAACACTTTGTTCAGTGAAAGGAATTGAAGGACTGGCATTTACTGGAAGCTCAAAGAGTGTAGTAAATTGGTGTCTACATCTTAAAGTGTGCTTAAGGTAAATTAGATAACAATAGAGCTTGTAATGGATTCGTTATAAGAAAGTTTTTAAATAATAAATAAATACAAAAATTTAAGCTGAAGTAAACCTCACTCATATTATAAACTGCCTAACCGTATAAAATTTACTAATTTAAAAAACAAATAAAACACATCTCATTTAGTCATATTTGCATTTAGATTTTTTAAAGAAGT
This sequence comes from Philaenus spumarius, assembly GCA_018207615.1. Taxonomy (NCBI): domain Eukaryota; kingdom Metazoa; phylum Arthropoda; class Insecta; order Hemiptera; family Aphrophoridae; genus Philaenus; species Philaenus spumarius. Next base: position 172,808 of record JAGFPH010002192.1, read on the forward strand.
ATCCCATGCCTTATTTATAAACAAATTCAATTCAATTTATTTATCTTTTTTTTTGACAAATTTACATTTTGTGTAGGACAAGTCAAACATGGATGTACATTACATAAACAATAAATCAATATATATATATATATATATATATATATATTTAAAAATTTAATATTTGGTAACGTGTAAGCAGGTAATTTATTACAAATTAAAAACAATAATAATTTATATATAGTATATATAGACTATATATAAATGTATATATAGTAAATGTAAGTGTTGTTTTTTCGTGCATGCACTCAGCAACACATCCCAGCAGCCCCATTGTGTACATATTATATGGTATTGTAGTCCTCCAGCCCATCCTGAAGAAGATTACGTTTTTTAACTGCAGATGTTTGATTCTGAGAAATGGCTGTCGAAAAAGCGGATCGCACCAATGTAGTTCTTGGGAAGTCATTATATAGTCATTAGACAGTAAAAAATCGAGTGACCGAGACTGGCCAGAACGTTCCAGAAGGTTCTAGACCATCTTAGGGACTTCCTGTTCCGGAACGTTCAAAATACTTAAATCTCAAGGGTCGGTTCTAGTAAAACAGAAAGCAACTTGCTACTCCAGCGTAGCGGCGGTAGGTTACGCGGACATTGCTCATCCTAAATCCATTTAAAACCCGCAATTGTTCAAATAGCGTTTTTAAAAAAAGACCAAACTCTTGGGGACAAAATTCTTCATCCGAATGGCTTGGTAATGTTTCGCTATAATTAATATTTACAACATAAAAAATATTTAAAATCACCCTATAGCCGCGGTAGGCCACAAGGACATTGCTCAGCCTAAATCCATTTAAAACCCGCAATTGTTCAACTAGCGTTTAAAAAAAAGTACCAAACTCTTGGGGATGAACTTTTTCATGCGAATGGCTTGGTAGTTTTTCGCTATAATTAATAGTGACAACATAAAAAAATCTGGAAATTGGTTGACCGTGCAGGCCAACCCTAGAACTTCCCGCTTAGTTTGAATTTTAAACCTTAAAAATGAGTTTATTTGTTAAAATACCAAAAAACGAAAATTTGTTAATTTTTAAACAACGATAACTTTTGAATGCGTCGTTCGATTTTCATT